>JAODUG010006473.1:0-28256 GCA_027564795.1 Aphredoderus sayanus | reverse complement strand
CACACACACACACACACACACACACACACACACACACACACACACACACACACACACACACACACACACACACTAAAGGGATTCATGCACACAGACCACAAAGAGACTACTGGATGCCTACTATCGATCAATGTTGTTTCAAAACTGCCCTGCTCCAGAATAGCACTGCAGCGCTGCCGTGCAAGGACACACACACACACACACACACACACACACACACACACACACACACACGCACACACACACAGAGTACACACACGGAGTCATTTGTCTGGAGACAGACAATGATCCATTCTTGGGCTGTTGACCTCTAAAAAACGCATTATGAGTGCATTAACATCTGAAACAATTAATTTGTAACTCTATCTATTCTATTTCATTCAGCACAAATATTTCCACTTAACTTTTCGAGCTATATAACGTCCACATGGATAATATCACTAATGGGTCTCTGTCCAATACAGTACCACCTTCTTTTCACTTGTTGCATTTGACAGTGTACCGTATATACTGTAGAGAATGTTATTATATTTAGTATTGAACCACACACTTATCAGAATGTTTCCCTACCATCATGTATACTTTTGATACATGGCATGATGGCAGGGAAACATTCTGATTCATCCCACAATTCAATGGTCAGTGCAATGTGCCTGTAATTTGGTCCTACAATAAGAAATAGATTCAATGTTCAAGAACACTTTAGAGCCTTAGATAATTTCATAATTTACAATTACCTTAATTTATATAATTTGTATATGTTATTGTCCACAAACGCTTCTCATCAGCTCACCTGGGGAAAGAGAAGGAGGGGTTGCTGTACCAGCTACTGCCCAGATGTACCCCTATCCGTCCCCTAGGGGGCGTGTCGTCAGAGCCGCTGCTGAGCCTCTCGCTGGATGGGGCACGGGTGGCGTCAGAGTCCCCCGTGACGGTGAGGATGGACTCGGACAGGGTGGGCCTCTCATCGTGGGCCAGGGGGGCGAAGCTCAGCTGCACGATATGCCTGGCGCTGTGGCAGACTGGCGCCTGGATCGCCGGGGTCAGCGTGGGCATGTCAAAGGTCAGCACCGTCTGCGTGCTGGAGCTAAGCAGTTCCTCGCTGTCCAGGCTGCTGTAGGACGTGCCCTTGGCTCGGTGGGACTCCATGATGCTCTCAAAATGGCGGCTGAAGGTGTCCTCCGCGGCCCGGCGCGGCCCGGAGACCAACAGAGGGGATTTCAGGGCAGGGTGGTGGTTGTCGAAGAACGTCTCCAGTGGCCTGGAAGGATTTTTCAGTGATGATAAAGAACAACCTCACAGTGTTGATAAATAGTGTCTCTCAAACCTTTTGTCTTATGTACCCGCTTTCAATTATTTTACAAACCAAAAGGCCTTCCCAGAAGACAACAGTTTTTTAATATAACCAGAGAAGAAAAACCAATCCAACATGCAACACAACACAATTATACAGGATATATACAGTATATATATGAGATATAATTATATATGAGAATATGGATCAGAATGACTATTTATATGTCAATATAAGACGAATATTAAAACTCATACAAAATTCTTACAACATTGTTATGTACCCATAAGGGTATGTGTACCCCTATTTGAGAAACACTGGTCTAAAGCCACAATAGGCAAGCAGAAATCCGGAAAGTGCAAAATAATGTGCAATGCAAATGTCACTGTACTACAGTAAATGGCACTACTACAACTGAGAAAGTAGTGTGTAATTGATGCACAAGCACCACCAAGCTGACTGTGGTCTACTTGTGAAAGTAGGCTGTGTAGTTAAATTAGGAATGAAAAGATGGGTCAGTGGAAACTCCTGCTTTATTAGTGTGTGTGTTTGTGCAACTGCACTTGGGTGCGTACAGTATCTATAAATAGATTGGAGGCTGTGCACATCTGGTCGTTTCTGTTTCTGTGTTTGTACACACCATGATAAATGTTGTCTATACGGTACCTGCGTGCATGTGTGTGTTTCTAACTGTACATTCAGTATATACAGTATTGTCGTTTAGTCTAATTTAGTTGTGTATGCAAGTGTCGTTTTGTATTTTTGTTTTGTTTTATAGGGATGGGGGGAAATGTATAAAGTTTAGTATTGCAATATTATTTTTGTCTTATCTTCAAGAATACATTTTTGTTTGGATGTTCAATCAATTAAAAGTGGATAAAGTATTTTTATTTGGGAAAAATAAAAATGCTTTACTCAAGTCCTATAGATGGCGACACAATGGTCTTTATTGGACAAATGAACAAAACATTGTAGCACAATCATTTTGACAGACTTGTGTTGTTGTTGGTCTCTGGAAGTACTGCATGATTTAACTGTTTGCACACTGCAATATTGAGTCATAATGCATAGAAAAGTATGGTGATAATATGGTTTCCCAGCCACCATAACCTAGGTTAGTGTAGTCATGTATGCCAGTGTGGTGCTGGTGTCGTTTCTGTGTGTACCTCTTCAGCAGGTGTCCAAACACCGCCGCCTCTTCCTGGGCGGCGTGCCGCCTCTTCCTGTCGTCTCCCTGCATCCTGACGCTGGCCCAGCTCACCACCTCCTCCTCCTCCTCCTCCTCCTCCTGGTCCTCCACCACCTCCTCCTCCCCTCGCCGCCGCCCCACTCCCCTCTCCTTCCCCGCCGCCTCCTCCTCCTCCTCCTCCTCCTCCGCCTCCTCCTCGTAGGGAAGGCCGCCCAGCGGGCTGCTGCCGGCTCCGGAGGTGCCCAGCACGCTGCGGTTGCTGCCGAAGGCCGAGTCGGCGTCCTCCTGCTCGGCCAGCAGCAGCTCGTCGATGTCCGTCTCGCGGTAGCAGCGCAGCGGCACGGCGTCCAGGTCCGTCTCCGAGTACTGGAGAGTCCGCCGGATGATGCCCGTCTTGGGCGAGCCGCCGGCCTCCGCGGGGGGCGGGGTCACCAGCTCCACCTCCACGTGTCGCACCTCGTGATTGGCTGACAGCACGGGCAGGGAGGTGGGAGGGGTCGGGGTGGGCGACTCGCTGGAGTTGCCGCTAGGAGGCGCTGTGGAGGCCTCCAGAGGATCTGCAGCGGCGGAGAGAGTCACAAACAACTTGCAACGTATCTGTTGGGCCTAGCATTAAACTATAAAGTTAAATAAGTATTGTTTTTCATTATTGTGTTTCTTTTTGTATCAGTGTCTATGTTATTGTATACGTCTTAAAAAAAAAAAAGTTTAATTATAAATGTATCTGTTGGAGAATTACCACCCCCTGCTGCTTTTGCGATAAATTGCGATAAATTCATCGTATGTTAACTTTTAACATGGTTTAATTATTTGTTATTATTTGATAGTGTCAAAAGTATTGGTAGATTTATTCTTGCAGTGCTTAACCCTCCCACTGTCCTAAAGCATTTCAGCAGACTACCAGCAGAGGAAGCCAACCGTGGAATTTCATATGTCCGTGTTGTGGCTGGCCCCAGCTACTGGCACAAGAAAAATAGTGCACCAGGTCATTTTGATCCATAGGACAGCGGGAGCGTTCTCAAGTTGTGTCTGTAATTGTGAGCAAAGTTGTTTTGGTTTAACCTCAGAAGGTTCATGCCCCTTCTACCTCTGAGTGACTCTTGCTCCTCTCTACTCCTCCAACTACATCTCCCATAGGCCCATAGTCACCCCACACCCTAACAGCACAGTTGTGTTTCAAAATATGTCCAAATATCAACAGTGAGCTGGGGCAAACATTTAGGGTTCGCATATCTTGAAAACTGCTGTCTGTAGGCAATATGATATCTGATGTTGGCCATTACGTTGACACAATAAGACTGGCTTTAGTCCTCACTGAAATAGCGTGAAGCCTTATCCCACGTCTCTACAGATACAAGCTGATTCCCGTTCTCACTTTTCTCTCCTCTTCCGGCGGACGCCTCGGTAGCCGTCCCAAACAGGAACTCCCACTTGGCGCGGGCCATCCTCTGACAGTGGAGGGAGGGTCCTGGGAGGGCACAGCCGCTGTCCGTCTGGGAGCATCGGTTGGGAGGACAGACAGGCAGGAGACAAGAGTGAGAGGAAATGATGGAAGTAAGCCTAAAAGAAGGCAATGGGCACTCACTGTCTTTCATACTATATAATACATTTTACAATTATAATATATAATGTACAATTACAATGAGATAATCCCCTCTACTCCTCCCCTTACAGTGGTCATGGGCCCCTATCTCCCCTACCCCTCCCCCTACAGCCATGTGCACTTTACAATAATCCCTGAGTGTATCTTTACATCTTTATGTTTGTAAACAAAACGACAGTGTCTTCCTCTGTGAGCGTTGCCTGGCGACCACACCTGTATTCCGGACGTGGCGGCGCCCGTCTCGTTGCTCTGGTGACTGGACTGGCTGGACTCCGGGGACACGCAGTCCCGGTCGCCCAGGCTCCCCGTCACCCCGCTGGAGCTCCGCGAGGAGGACCCCCCCGTGGCCGCGGGCCCCCCATGCGGAGGCTCCCCCTTCGCCCTCGCCGCCCCCTCCCCATCCTCGTCGTCCTCGTCCTCCTCCGGGGAGTCCAGCGCCACGGGGCCCAATAGCAGCGCCTCCCTGCGCCTCTGCTCCGCCCTCTTGTGGCGGGAGGCGGGGCTCAGAGCCCGGCGGGGGCAGGCGGGCGGCGGGGGGGAGACGCTGCACCCGCGCCCCGGCTCGGGGCTTCGCCTCTGGCCGCTCCCCTTCCCCTCCTCCACCCGGTGCCCCCACTGCTGTCTGGACGTCCAGCTGACGGGGGCCTCCTCCACCCCCTGGTGGATGAACAGCCTGCGAGCCAGCTCCGTGCAATCGGCCCTCTCGAAGCAGCCGGGGGGCTCCGCCGGCCTCCCGTCGGGGCCGGGCGACCAGGGGTCCCCGGTGTACTGTGGGGGCCGGCGCCGGTGCAGCCCGGGGCTGTCCGCCGCCCGGAGCTCGGCCCGGGACAGCCGGGGGTCCCGCACGGGGGAGTTGAGGTCCGTGGGGGGGTGGGAGGGGCGGAGAACCCTGGACGGGAGCGCCGGGGAGCCGGGCCCCGGTTGCGTCGTCGGCGTCTCCGATAGGACGGCGTTCCGGAGCCCCGCCTCCTCCTCCTCCTCCTCTGCGAGCGCCGCGTCGTGATTGGCGTGCGTGGAGTTGGTCTCGTGCGACAGCGAGACGGACGTCTCGGGCTGGTTGGAGTCGACCGGCGAGCGCTGGCCGCTCACCGGGATGTTCATCTCCAGCGTCTGCTGCTGGAACCGCTGTGCGCTGGCGGGGGGGCGCTCGGTGTGCGGCGAGGACCTCCGCGGATGCGCCGCGGCGGACGAGGGCGCACGGGCCTCCTGAGCCAGCCTCCGGGCCACCTCGGGGCCGGGGCCCGGAGAGGAGGCGGTGCTGCCGCTTAGTTGGTTCATGCCCTCCACCAGCTTACTGCCCAGTGTGAGGATGGCTCCCTGAGGCGAGGCGCTCCTCCCGGGCCGGCGAGCAGGGGCCTGGCGGCCGTGTTGGCGCGGAGGAGACGGCGGCGCGACCGACGCAGGCTGTCGCCGGGGGGAGGCGTGCTCTGGCGACAGGCCAGCGGCCCAGCAGTTGTCGGGGAAGCGCGCGGGGGAGCCGGCCCAGGACTGGCAGTGGGGCTGCTGGCCCTGCTGCTCCAGCGCGTGGGCCAGCTTGATCCTCAGCAGCGGAGAGCCGAACTCCTCCACCGCCCGCTGCGTGGCCGCCCTGCCGATGGGGTCCAGGGTGGCGGCGGCGCGCCGGAGGCCCAGGGAGGCCGTCTGCTGGCGCCTACTCGGGGAGTAGAGGGTCAGCTTAGGGCTGGAGCTGCAGGAGGAGTCGGGGCTGCCGAACCACACCGGGTCGCTGAGCCTTTTGCGGAAGTGCGTCGGGGTGGAGCGCTCCTCCTCGGGCGCCCTGGCGGGGCCCCGGGGGCTCCCCAGAGTCTTCACGTTGGCCTTCTCCACGTAGCTGAAGGTGACCACGGAGCGCGTGCTGTCGCCGCCGGACCCTCTCTCGCCCCACCTCGGGCAGCTGGAGGGCGGGGGAGCGGCCGGCGCCCTCCCTGGGGAGGAGGCGGGGGAGAGTCTGTCGCAAGGTAGACCGCGACGCTTGGCGACCGCCGTCGGCGAACGGGGCCAGCTGCCGTTGCCGCCGCCATTGTCCCGCCTCCGCTGGAAGCCGGCGCTGCGCCCGGACGGAGACTGGCTGGGAGCCGCGGGGACCTTAGCCGCCGTCTGGCCGCCGAGGTGAGACAGGAGCTCCGCGGGGCCACCCTGGCCCGGATTTCCCCGAGAAACCGCATCCTCCTCCCCGGCTCCCCCGAAACTAACCTTCCCTGCGTCCTGCTCCGGGGCCGACCTCACCTCCACGTACAGATGAAGGACTTCTCCAGATTGGGACATGACCTCCACTCAGCACATAATGAGGACACAGAGGCTGGGAGAGAAAGAGCGAGCGAGTGGAGAGAGAGAGTGGAGAGAGAGCAGAGTGAGAGCCTGACAATGCTCTAGAGCGTCTGTTCAGAGACAAAAGACAAGTTTCCTCCTCGTCCCTCTCCTCTTTCTTGTGTGCTTTAGCTTTGTCTTGTAGTTTTGCTTATCTGCTGGTGCTGAATGTCAGTTTATTTTTAGGCAACCCCTCTTCTCCCCTCCTTCATGGGCCGACTGTGCGCGGAGACACAGGGACGTGCCAGCTGGCCGGCCATGGGGCAGACACGCCCGCAGGACATCTGTAGCTGCCCCCTCTCCATGCCTGTGGATGACAAGGAACGGGCACATTGTTGGTGGTCCTAAAATCACGACTGATTGCGCCTTATTTTCTTATGTGGAAAGTAAAGCATTGTATTTGTTTGTGCAGACTTCCTTCCTTTCGTTTCACAGTGTGTCAAAGTGAGAGAATGGGAATAACTTTAGCCTCATCATCCAGTACAGTACATTAATTAGCATAATGTTTTTCTTTGTGTGATGACTAAACATTCTCCCATAACTTGTAAGTATAGGAAAACGGTAGGGTACACATTACTGTCTAGCAATGGCATTAGTATTAGTATTTATGTGACATTAATGTCTATCACGCCAGAGACCAATCAAATACTTTACATCAATAAATACCATTGACCAATCTCTACAATTAGGCCACTAGGGCATTAATACTTGCTGCACTTACTAAACCAGTAGGGCAGTAAATGGCGAGCAACTGAAAAGTGCTGACAAATAGAGAAAATTGCTTATACTGTAGCTTTAGAGAAATCCAGAGTGATGTATCCTAATCCATTCATTTTAGTCTCCGTCAATATACACACAACAGTTCGTACACACAAGCAGCATGTTACCCTGCATGCACACACATTTTTTTTAAAGCATATGGGACCATTAAATGATTATGTTCAAACATAGCGTTAGAAATGTAAGTGTGATTGTTGATTAATGACTTTCCCTATATAATAACTTTGCATATTAGCAAACTCTTAACCTTATATTATTTCCATTTAAGAAATATTGCTAAATTACAATTAGTGTGGCCATCCAGGTTGAGATGGGTATCATCATTGATGCTTTTACTGCCTCTGTGTTTAGACTTTTTCAATGCTCTTTTTACTTGTTTGAATTACAATTCAAAATGTAGCTGCTCGACTTTTAACAAGAACACACACGCAATCTCATATCACACCAATCTTATCCTCTCTGCACTGGCTCCCAATCAAATTCTGCATCCATTTCAAAATAAAGTTAACATTCATGCCTTGCATACTCCACAGTACATCACTGACCTTCTAAATTGGGTCAACAGACCAGAATCTACTAACTGTCCCTCACACACACTACAAAACACGAGGTGACCCAGCCTTCCAAGCTCTCGCCCCAAACTTATGGAATGTGTGTCCCCCATCGCTTCATTCCATACAGTCTACTGACATCTTATTCAAACAGTTGAAAACATGTATATCCAGACAAGCTTTTGGTTAGCTTTTAAAGTGTTTTAATTTTTATTTTATGTATTTATTCGATTGTATTTATGAATTATCTCTGCAAATTTTGTAATAATTATTGTGCTTGCTTGGGTGTTTATCCTCAGTGTTGGTTGATGTGTTTTTACTTGTAATATTTATCATGCTGGTGTAGTCAAAGAAAGCCTACAAACACTGATTTATTTTGTACTGTAGATGTTTCATACAGTATTGTCATTTCATAATTGTATTATTCTTTCTTTCTTTCTTTCTTTCTTTCTTTCTTTCTGTTTAAATAAAGAACTGTAATTTTATGTGACATTCTTGGTATCACAAAGAACATTGAGCCCAACCTGTTGACAGGAAGCGGAAAAATATTTCTCAATTCCTGCAATGGTCTTTGACTCACCAATGATATGTGTGACACTTTTTCATTTTCTATAACGACACAATTTTCAGCTTATTATTCAATCTGTCAAGAAGCTATAATGCAATTTAGTTTAGCCATAGCAGTCATGGAGAATAAGAACCTTATTTTATTCACAGCAGTCAGTTTTGGTGAATCAGGCCTGAAAGAAACTGTGGGTATGGCATATGTTACAGTGCATCCTTTCTATTCAAATGAGCATTGGGTAATTCATTGTGTCATTACACACCTGTCTCTCAAAGTATGTCAAATCTCATAAGATTTAAATGATCTGAGTCAAACATCTGCTCCAGAAATGTCTTCTCTTCCAACTAGGCCTGTTCAATATTCAAACCCAGGATGCATGAACGCATTGCACATAAAACTACCGCAGAAGTGTCTTGATGCTAAATCTCTTTTTAACGCACAGCCTAATGGATTCCCTCCTCGTTGCTGAGGAAAATCCCTTGGCAGTTATTCAACTCTGGAAAAGCAATCCAATTGTCAACATTTGTTTTTGGGTTGATTCTTTTCATTCCATGCCAATAAATCCAAGTGCAGACAACAGATGGGAGGGGGGTAGGGGGAAATCACTTGAAGTGAACTCCAGACCAAAGCCAGCAGTGACAGATTGGAGTTGCCTGATGGTAACAGAGTGAGAGAATCTATGCACTGCCAAATGATGTTGACAGAATAAGGAAACGAAAGGACGAGTCTTGGCATTTCCCCATTGGATCTGCACCCGACTTATCTGTTCTTAGTATAATGTAACCAACATCCGTCTCAAGACCATTTATAACCAGACACCCCTTTTCCACTGTTATAGCTGTACCTCAGATTTATCGGTCTAATCCAATTATATGGTCAAAGTTCGCACATTTGTCAGTTTCCCTTCCAGGGATCGATAAACTATATCTACAGTAGCTCTATTACTGCTGTGGCTTTGCCCCTAAAACACTTCATGGTTTTAGTTCCTCACCATCTAAAGCATACGCTTGTTCTGATATTTCCCTTGCTCTGTATCTTCGTTAAACATATCCCATGTACATTTCAATGTGATATTCATCTCACTGCCCTCCCACACCCACACAAACTCTCTCTGGTTCTCACACTGATCATTTACAGATTTTCACACCTGAGCTGAATGGAGCTATTTGTCCCCAGCACTAAAAGCACCAGTCTTTAGCGTCAGCCATTCACATGAGGTGATTCACCAGTCGTTAGCAGCCCGGCTGGGATCTCTCTAAAAGGTGTGAACAGGGGGAGCGTCTCCCCCTTGGCGGCAGCAGAGATGCGGTGGAGCTTGTTGGGCCCCCCCACAGAAATAAGGAGGTGGTGAGGGTGGGTGGTAAAGCCACTGGCGTGATTAGGGAAATAATATGTCATGTTTGTAGCCACCAGGGGACCGGCTCTGAAAGCCTGTTTGCCATGGGGGCAAGTATTGATTCTGTAAAGAGCTGATTGGGCTGAAGTTCATTAGTGTTCATGTGATCCATCTCTTCATCAACACACACTAACAACAGAGAGAGAGAGAGAGAGAGAGAGAGAGAGAGAGAGAGAGAGAGAGAGAGAGAGAGAGAGAGAGAGAGAGACAGCAAGAGAGATACAGAGAATTAGTTCAAGTGTCCAGTGTGCTTGACGGAAAGACCCTGTCAAATGAGGCGAATGTGAAGAGAGAGCAGAAGGAGCGAAGACAGACAGACATGCAACTAGTGAAGGGAGCAGTGCCGCCTGTCAGCCAGCCCTGAGGGATAGGAGTGTAGTCTTACAAGAAACCCATAGACAGCAGGCAAGTCTCAGATTAACAATGTAACACTGCCTGTATTCAACCCGACTGCTGAACAGAGAAGTCTGAAGAAGACGTCTATTTATCCTATTAAGTACAATTAATGAACAAGTGGTCCTTAAAACATGCATACTAACTTATAGTTGAGGGAAATGAATGAAAGATAAGAACCTCCAATACAACGGAGAGGAACAACAACACGCAGCATTTATAATGTAATCGCAACAGACGTTGCCCTTATCCATAGCAAGGCCTATACTGTGCTGTACAGTGTGCTTCTCACAGGTGCTGCAGTGGTACTGTACCCTTGAATGTCCTGTTTTCAGACAAGCTGCCAAATTGGCTCGGGTGCTGCTGGGATATGGGTACATACAACACACACACACACAGACACACACACACACACACACACACACCAGGAGTCACAAAAGAAGCAGAAAATTACTACTTGCCACCTGCCATGCATGCTTGACAGTTGTCAATTAGCTCATGAGGAAAGACAATTTTGATGTTTGTCGCTCGCTATGCTGCCAACAAATCACCAGATCATGAGATTGTAAGATACACTGGGGCTAAATGATTAATGTAACACTAATCTGACATGATATTGAGGAATCTTAAAATGCATAACTGAATGCATCAGTTCAAATACACAAATGGGTTATTGTGTTGCCTATAAATGTTGTGAATCATTATTATTTTGCAAAGTTCCTGGCCTGGCGAAGGCAACAACAAGCTAGCATTTTCCAAAAACATTTATAACCACACTACTGTATACAGTATATACAGCATGCATGTGTATACAAGTTACTTTTTAAGTATGGCATAACATATACTGAAAGACTTCTACAGAGGGACCTTAAGTGTCAGCTTGTGGAATACAATAGATATTCTTGTGCTGCACCTTTCTTCACACATTCTCCCTGGAGAGACTTAAACACATGACCTTAAAATGAGAAGATGAATAGGCCACTGCTGGCTTTTAAAACATTGATGACTCATCGTTTAAATCAGATGGACATGCATGTGTAGCACAGGGTAGCAGGTGAATCCTACAGGGACCCCGGCTGGACGTTTATCAAACCCCGCAGGTAATTAAACTCCTGTCAGCGCGTGCAGGTGTAACAGTAGCCCCCTGGATACGGCACCGGGGCTCGTGCTAATTTTAGCTCCGCCATGCACTAGTGGCTATGCTTTCAGCAGCAAGCAGTGTAATGCAATAAGTGACAGATTAAAGCCCGCAGGGACTTGGGAGTCTCGGTGTATGTAAATGGATGAGAGCAATTACTCAGCCATGATCTCCAACCTCACCATCATGCTAACTGAAGGGCATATTGATTTCTCTACATATAACATTTGGCTACATTCAACCTGGCACCGTTCTCAAGACGTGAGCAGAGACACACCGGCACACTTGAAATACACTACTCCACCCGCTGCTCTACTGAATTAGAATTAGACTGGCAGCGACCTGAGACGATGAAGTGAAATTTAAATAAGCGAGTGACGAGGATGCCATTAAGATTTTGAAACACAAAGTTGTTTTGGACTTGATAAAAGGTCTCTCCCTCTCCGCTCTCTCCACACCGTAGCTGCCTTCAAAAGACACACTCAGACAAAAGACATGGGACGTCTGACTCATGCTGATGCAGAAAGACATGCGCGTGCATGTGCGCGCGTGCGTGTCCATTGGAGGGGAAGAGTGTTGTGAGGGAGTGAGAAAGAAAGACAGACGAGTAGGGAGGGAAACATTGGCGGATTTTTCAGTTGGTAAAGCAGGGACCCACACAGACACCCAAACCAATATACTGTGGTATGTGAAAATCCAATACAATGTTTGACATATCTATGCCCCCTTTCATGCAAATTACACTAAAAAGGCCACTTATGTTTATGTTAGTTTAGTAATCTATAGATGTTTATTTTGCATGTGACATAAAGTTATAGATATTACATATGCCAGTGTGGTACTAAACTAGAAGAAGCAAAACATAATGTAACATAGACAAAAATCCTACATACAAACATACTGTACATACATTGTCCATAATGTGAGTGTGAAAGTGACATCTAGAATAAGAGGAAGGTATGTAAAAACAAGGGGAAATGCAGTATTCTAGCTGCACTACACTGTCCCTGTCCTTGGTGCCTACAATACAGAGCTGTTCCAATCATCTCCGGGCCCTGCTCAAGTAGGGATGACACATCAAAACACCACATCAAGGGATCAAGAACACATCAAGTCACTTCTCTTTTTGTCCAACCAAATAGGCAAGACAAACAGGTTTCGCCTGTAGCAGAGGTGATTATATTTTGTTCCATTTAGGGGCTTGCCCATGTCCTTTGTTTTATCCAGTAACAAGTAAAGTCAAACAAATGTAAACAGTGTCACTGTAAACCCACACGGCCCCATCCGTCCTAGTGTCCAATACAGCACTCACCTATTGATTTACAGGACACGGACCGTATTGACAGGAGGATCAGATTCCTCTCTACAGGGAGGGTGCTGGTAAAAGTAAAGTCAATGCTCGGGCTCACGAAACCATTTCACAATTACATTCTAATGTGCTTCATTGTTATTAAGATCTTTGTAAGTGTTAAATGCTCTCCAAGCTAACAAATGTGTGCGAAAGGCAACTCAATGGGAAAGCACAGAAATGGTAAAATAAAAAAGGGTTACCGAAAGAATCAGTACAGAAACTTACAACTATACCTTACATCTTAAGGGACATGAAGGGTCAGCTCTGCTTCCAAAGCATTCCGACATGACCTTGTTTTCAGCACTGAGGAGTCATGTTTTACTGATGGACGATATCAGATAGACTAATGGCAGGGCACCAGTTTCCTGGCTGTGATAAACACTTAAAGAGAAGCTAAGGCTTCAGCCTTCAGAAAGCAAAAAGACTAATGAAAAAGAATGTACAGTAAATGCCACTTGTGGCATTTACACAAGTGTGTGCTTTAAAAGAACATGTCATTTTACTCAGGATATTTGTTTTGTATAGGGGTTCATTTGCCAACAGGAGCAGACACACTATTATTAAGGCCAATCCCCATGTTTTATGGGGCAAGGACACTTGACAAGTTACAGTATGGATTTTTATTATTTTTACGTAGATTTTACTATTCATATATTTAGTGTGACACATAAGGTAATCTGTTAAATATATAGTCTCTAATAAATTACACTGTTGCTCCCAGATAAGCTAAAGCAAATGTGACATTCCATGCATTGACACCCTTCCCCATATAGATTATTTGATTAATTAAAGAATCCTTCCACTACACTCACATTTAATGTTTCCACATCTTTTTTATCCACGAGTCAGTCAACATTACATGCACATCATTATTCTCTGACAATCAGAATGCTTCCTCGTTGTTGATCTTGAGCAACATCATGCAGCTGCACAATACTGTATACTGTAGGAGCCAATAAACACACACACACACACACACACACACACACACACACACACACACACACACACACACAATGCTTCTCTTGCCAAACCAGTTCGTCCTCCTCTCTTCCTTCTGTCTCTATCCCACACTCACCTCTCTTCCTGTCTCAACTGGCTCCTCCACACAGGATTCACACCTCCCACATGACTTATCTGGTTACATCCTTCCTGGCCTCCCTCCTTCACTTCCCTCAAGGCCCCTCTCATCCCTTCCTTCCTCCACCCTCAACAGCTCAGTGCACTCTGCCACAGCCGCCCCCACGCCTGTAAGCGATGCTGGACTGGGCCACACCCCCCCCACCCCCCTCCTCCCGGCCAAATAACACTTTCCGCTGGTGGGGAAGCCCCGCCCCCTGGCTGTCAAACACACGTTGAGGGAATAAGGACCTTGCCGGCATGCTTTATCTATGCAAGATACACATACAGTAGATTAACACAAACACTAACTAACAACATACTACACTGTCATAAGCAGCCAACCTGTAGCAACCTTTTGCTTTTTGCTATATGATGTTTTTTATAAGAAATAATAAAGTTCCCATTGTACTAGTAAAGGGAAAGGAGGTACAGATATGGTTTAATGGACATTTATCTTCATGAAAGATATGCAAGTAAAGTCAGTCTCAGTCAAAAAACAACACACCCTAGCAAACTCACTCTTCTGAAATACTAGAGACCAGAATGTCATTGACAGCATGATACCCTGTAGAATGAGACATTTTTTAAACTTTTTACAACAGACATTTACCATACCAATATTCATCCATGTGTAATTTCCAAAAATGTCTCTGTTACATCATATTGACATTCACACTATTACATTTATTTTAAAAGATTAATAACATGTATGTTTACATATTGTAGGAGTGCTACAGCCTTTATTGATACTGGATTTTTAGGTCTGATACCAATACCTAGGAAATTAAATATCTATCTATCTATCTATCTATCTATCTATCTAACAATATATCTGCCACCAATATTTTATTTAAATGTATGGAAAGCAACTTTGGCATGGATCCCTCAAATATGGTTTTCAAAGAGAATTTGCAACAATTATCATTTTAAGTTTAGGACCAAGATCAAGACAATCCGATGCAATCTCTTAAGTCACTTTTCATTGTGATTCCATTTATTTCCATTTCTTAACCACCTATTCCTTAATTTTATATACATTGTATATAGGCCAAATATCCTTAACATCTTTGAAATACTGTTTACTTATAGTTATAGGACAAACTCGAAGACTTGTGCAACACTGTTGCACAAGTGCCTGTGTCTGTGGCAGCAACAGCTTGACTTACTGTACCAACTGGAGACCACACTGTGTAGGTCAAAGGATGCCAGACATATGAGCTGTCTGGACACAGATAAATGGATTCAATAACGTGTAAAGGATCACAGAGACCCAAGCACCGTTACAAAACACACAATGGCAAAAGAGACTTGTGTGATAGCCTATATATTACATTGCTGAGTCTGTGTTGCCTGCATTTTGTCCATCAATCTGCCAGTTCTCATGCCTGTTTGTGTGTCTTTCTTTTTGTTTGATGCCTAATACCTGACAAATGACCATC
Source organism: Aphredoderus sayanus (assembly GCA_027564795.1). Lineage (NCBI taxonomy): Eukaryota > Metazoa > Chordata > Actinopteri > Percopsiformes > Aphredoderidae > Aphredoderus > Aphredoderus sayanus. The sequence continues at coordinate 13,128 of JAODUG010006473.1, read as the reverse complement.
ACACAGAAGCAAAACTGAGGAATGATGCAAAACAACAAGGAGAATTTATGACCAGATATAAAATGGCGGCCTTTAGAACTATTGCTTCCCCCTTTACTCCACTCAATGGCCTTCAGGCTGCTCAAAACAAGTAAGTTAGGAGCCTCATCAACAGTCACTCTAAAAGTCAAACTGCTGGTGAGAAGAGACCTGGTCATGAAGGGCATAAAATGCTGTGATGCAGTCTTTGTATAATCATTTTAACAATGGGCATTGGGTACATAAATATATATGTAGCTGTTAATATGTTCTTTTTACGGAGGAATTATCTACTGTCGATTTTTGTAGAAGTTTGGAAATTAAATTAATGTCAAACAAGTGCCTTTTGGTTTGGCTATAAATCAGTGGCAGGTCATTCAGATACATGTAAAGCCCAGGTCCTTTACAATGTTAAAGCTGTACCACAGCAGATGTACTGTAGTTGGGAGGCTTCATCCTGCAACCTTTAGTTAGCCCTTGGAATAGGCTTGGAACCGGAAACTCGTTAATCTAAATATAACTTGTTAATCTAAATATAACCCGTGTGAGCCTTCAGCAAACTTGCTGTGTCACAGACACTAACATGCAGTTAGTACTGTACTACCCCTGAATGCTGGGCAAAGGATCATGTCTGGCTGTGAGCAACACTATTTGCTAATCATGTTCTCCAGGAAGACGACTAGGAAAACGGCTCACATAAAGGAGAATCTGCTTATAATATTTTCTGAATGGGATTTGGAGATGTTTGATGGCTTTGCAACTCTGTTCAACAAAGTTTAGATTCATCGTTTTCTGAATCTGGACTGACATCTCTCAACAAAATGACACAAAAAAGGTAAACAGCTCTGCCACTGTGTTATTCACACCACCTCAGAGTGTGGAAACCTATCAGGGACATAGCGTGCAGCACATCCTAGTATAATTATGGGCAACTATTGCAACCAACCATTTTATGCAGACTGCACCAAACACACCAAGCCAGCTTTACCCTATAGCAGTGTCAGCAGTCTTTAAGCAGATGCGGATGGGGGATTAAAAGAAGCAGGGTGCTGTATCAAAATAAAACCAGCTAACTTCAACTTTGACCCCTGTTCCATTTCAAATAAATCACATTAAAGGACAATCAAATTTAAGGATTAGATTGATTGCATACACCACTGTGGCAATTTTTGCTATAGGGCAAATTAGGAGTGCTACATTCAATTGCACGCATTGTTCAAACCGGTTTAAAAATAAATTACTAAATATGAAAATGTTAATCTATTTATCTTATTTCTCTATAATTGCGCAAGGTCAATATATATATATAGTCTACTGTAGCTTTGTTGTAACCAATTATTTTATCCAAGAAATATTTAAAAATTGTCAAATATTAAATATTAGTGTATCATTTTAAATTAAGTGTATTGTGGTTTCTATTTTGTGTGCAAATGTATGTGCTCAATAAAACCTTGAACTGCTGCATTAATTATGTATAAACATGCGGAACAAGTTATTGTGACTAGCAATATTATCTATTACTGGCAATGAAATATGCTTTGACAAATACCCGGCACAAGCCAAGTCTGAAGCCAGAATCTCCCCTGCTCCTTGTTTATCTGACAACCTCTCTACCCCATGACAAAACATTGTAAAAATAACAATAAAAAAAAGCACTTCAGCATGTCAGTGGGATAGCGGCTCTGCAACAGATTTGTGATCCATTAATCACACATCGAGGCTGCTGTTAAGAGCACCATTTGCAACACAGCCAGAAAAAGGACAGCACCACAGATTGGAGTGGCTAGCGGCGTAGCACAGCGGGAATCTAAATGCTAATGCTTGCCATCATCACAAGCTCGCTACAGTCCAAATGCTAACAGGCACTGTTCTGTGCCAGTGCTCTCACCTCACTGGTCCTCCCACTAACACACCTCCCAGACATATTCCTGGCTACCGGTTGGAGGATACACCACAAAGCTTTTATCACAATTCAGCTGGTTTCAGTTATTTTATAAAATCTCTCAGCTTCAAATTGGACCATACACTGTACATTAGTCTGTTAGTTCTTTTTAGTACACATAATGTAGTTTAGATGCAGTTAGAGAAAGTCAGAGGCGATAAGTGTGGATCTCTGTGAGGAAACGAGTGGGAGAGTGTAGGATTAAAAGAAAAGCAAGACGTGGGAAGGAGGAACACAATCTTTTCAGACCACCACACTATAGTCACTATAATGCAGGTTCCTCAAGCAACATAGACAACAACAAACCAGACATTGTTAGCACTATGGCCTCCATCCCAGCCCTGGCATATACCATTTAAGCATTGGATGAAGGGACCTCATTTCATATGGCTGTTCCTGCCTTGGTTTTGCATTGCATTTTTTAAATACAGTCTGCATTTTAAATCAACACCCTTAATGGAAGATTGTAATGGAAAATCAGTCTCTTTACAACCAATCTGGAAATTAACTTGATATTAAGTTGTGGAGTTATAAGTAACAATAGACAATTAAAAACAGACAATGAGCGTTTCAATTATACTTCTAAATATCGTACTACAGTGCTGTTAACTTTTATGTGAAGTGAAAATGAAAAAAAATTAAGTGACATATACTACAGCAGTTAATTCCAGAGAAGCTCTGACATGCTCCCCCAGAAAAAGAGATACATGCCCTGTGCAAGGGTGTGTGTGTCTACTGTATGTGTGTCCAGGGAATATGGGAATACAGCTTGTTTCTACCTGTGCCATACAGTCTGGCCAAGAGGAGGCCAGGTTGAGCCCCAGAAAAGCAGGAGGAATCATAAACTTTAAATGCATTTTCTATTTGCCCTTGATGGTAAGGGGGACTGTGTCTGCTCCCAGCCAAGGAGACACTTGACAGGGCAGGTCATGCAGCCTTTTTCCCCATAGCTGCAGGGAAAGCCATCTCGCTCCATTCCTGCAGTGTGAGCCCTCACCTAGCAGCATATATCAACATTAATTACTGTACAAAGCTCCCATCTCCTCCCATCTCTATTGTACTGTAGATGTAAATCTACTTTGGGGTTTTATCGTAAGCATGGAGAGGCAACACAGCAGCTACTTCAGGCCTTTGGCATTTCCCCAGTGTATTGCCTATGCTCTGCAATTGATTGAAGTGCTAAGCCTGCCTGTTGAGCCTGAGAATCAAGATAGTCGAAGAAGGTTGGTAGGAGATGACATTGACAGATACAGACCTCATCTGTGAAAATGTTTCGACTGTTCTCTCTTTGGACATTTGTGCAACTTGGGGGAAAATTACATGTATTTTTTCAATGTGTGCATCAATAGGCTATAATCACTAACAGTTCTGTACAACTGGTTGTAGTGTTAACTGCAAACATTATTATGGGCCTATACGTTAATTCATCATGCAGGTCTTGAGAGAAAGTTATTGGCAATCTTCGCACGTACAGACGCAACACATCACTCAAATGTCAACTTTACCACCTGAGGGAGAAACTTGTACAATTCATATCCTTAGCCTATCACAAGCACATGAATTGAGTCAACGACAAAACATTTTTTATCGATGTCCCACTGCGTTTGACCCCTCTGGAGGCTGTGTATCCTAGCCTACAGGTCCATGAAGAAGATGGCTATCTGCTCTGTGATGCAGTGCACCGTGGCTCAACTTATAGATCCCACTTTATGGGTGCATTTGATAAACATATGCCACCAAAGCGCGTTACGCTAAACCTTAAAACGCAGATCCCTTAACGTCTTTTCTCAAATGACGGAGCAAATGTCTACTTACTCTTTAAATCTGTTATCTGCAGGTAAACGCGCACCACAGCGATACGATGCGATAGGATGCGGTCACAACAGTCTCTGCTGCAGGCAACACGCTGATACAGTCACTGCAGTCCACATTTACCCGAGCTTTCCCCCAGATACTCTGGTATGCGGGGAGGGGAGTACCGGAGCACGTCTCTTTCGCGTCAGGTGGAAACAAACGTGACGATGGATGGCGTCCAAATGTTGCCCTGAAACAATGCTCTGCTCGCACCTTCGCGGTTTCTTACGAGGGGGAAATTACATTAGACTACACCGCGGACAGTCTCAACTCCGTAAGCTTAAACATGAATTCAGTTTGCAGACACCACACACATCACAACACTTTCGGGCTCACACTCTCCTGTACCCCGCTCCCTCCCTACCGGCCTGAGCATGCCCAGTCTGTCTCCTTCAGTCAAGTCACTTTCAGGTACGACAAGTTCTTCAATGTACAGCAACATTACGGGGGTAGCTCTGTCTTCTACAGTAGTCTCTATACACTGACGTCGACGTAAAAATATTGATAGTGACTGTAAAAGGCAAATGTGGAATTCCAACCCAAATCCATCCATACAGTTTAACTTTAGTCGCTCGCATATCGATTGCCTGCGAACTATGGTTGGTGGTGGTGGTGGGACGTGATCCAGGCGGACATAGCTTTTAGATTAAACATCTTTTACACACTTTTTGATTTGAATAGATTTTAACATTTATCACACTTATTTCCATAACAACTGCACTTCTGAACAATTTGGGGACTCTTGTCCTTATTAGACTGCCCTTGACTACCTGTAGGCTACGATTTGTCCAGAAGATGGCGCTCTATGCTCGTTCCCGTTTTGTTGAGAGGGTTCTACTGTGGCAGGCATGTACCCAACTCGGTTGTTTATCCAAGGAAGACAAGAATGGAAGATACAGGTCCGCAGAATTGCCAATTGACGCTTTCTATAGATGCCTATGTGATGCATCAACATCCGGATATTTTGTATTAATCCTGAAGGAATCATGAAAATTGGCTATAGGAGTTTTCGGAATGGATAGCCTAGATATGGGGACCCCTTCATAAACGGAATTATTGTAAAGCGTGACAATTAGTGACATTATACATTACATGCATACAATGGATAATTAGCGACCTATTTACATTTAAATATACCATGTCATAATGTACGTCATATCCACAAGCTCCTCCTTCTCTCCCGCCATCACTTCGCGCGGTGGGAGATAACGTGCTCGCACACGACCTGCCGACTGCACGACGTGCGCGAGTAAGTGGTAGTAGGGAAGTGCACAGCATCTTTCCAGCCTTTCAATTGATGGACATATTTATAGTATTAGCTGGTTTAAGATTATTTTGAAATTGTAGTGCGGGTCTATTGGTTGAGATCGTTAAGAAAACAGGGCCAAGCTTTGACGGGAGAACATACTGCTACTACAAAATGAACGACACTGAAATAATTTCCCCGCCACAAGAATACGATTTTGAGCGAAGTTTCGACGAAAGAGGAGCTCTGGAATGGATGCAAGAAAACTGGTAAGTCACCTGCAAGAAAACTAAGGACAAGTGTTGTGCTGAAAGTGTCCCTCGCCCAGGATTGTATTCGTCTTCTCAAATGTCGTAGACTACTGTACTTATTGTACAGTTTTGCGGACAAGTTTCCAACTCTGGCAGCGTTTTGCGGGGTATTCTTGTTATTTGCCAATTTTGCAGTTTTCTTTGTCTGAACTCGTATTATACTAATGTAATTAGGCATGTTAATTGTTATCGGTTGAACAAAAAAGAACACAACACTGTACTCTTGGAAAATTACTCCGGAATCTCACCGGTAGAACGATTTCACCATCACACCGGCGAATTCCTCACTTTGGCAGTCCATTGGCTCAAATTGTTATGTCATGTCATATCAGGACTACACATTTCATGCAGATGCAGGGCTTACATTTGTGTTGGCATGTTTTAGTAATACATATGCATGTAAATGTGTCTTGTAAACACATGTCTTACTCGTGTTAAAACTTGTATTTCTTATACGAGTCTGCAGCTAGCAGTGTTTGTGCATCGTAATTTACTATTAATAAAAAACAATTTTGTGTCGAAAGCATATGCAGACTGCGAGTTAATATAAACGAATCCCAGCTTCGGGAGGCTAGTCTTCTGTTGATAATTGTGTTTCACAATGACAGTTAACATGATTATAGTGTTGAATTTAGCCTGTTGCAATAACAACCGTACGGACTAATTTAGCCTACTTTACATCATATTGGTGAGAAATTTCTTTATTGGAACTTTATAATCATTTGTGTCATATGTCTTCCATTGTCATAACTCTAAAATAAAGTAGGTTATTCTTGCTTCCTCGTTGTCAATTGTGTTACTACCAACAATAAGTGGCTACCTTGCAAGACCACATTTTTTTTACTGGCTGACTGACATGGTTCAATTGTTAAGTTGGGGAGGGAGGGCTGTTTCATGTGCCAAGAGCAGTTAGGCCGATGTTTAGTAAATTTGCAGTTGAACAAACACAGCTGGCTACAGTCGATAAAATATAATCTGGAACAATAAGTAGAATATCAATGAATAAGATATTTAACATCAAAAAGCTGCTTCCAAAAAAGGACCCTGCCTTCTATAACTGTTTTGCTCACTGACTTACTCACCACTGAATATTCTATTTTATCTTTCTCTCTACATTTATGTATTATATAATAAGTATTATTATTATTATTATTATTATTATTATTATTATTATTATGTAGTTATTATTTGATTTTGTTTGATATATAATGTGTCACATAAGCATTTGCATACTTCTATGCTGACTGCTACCATTGTAGCCTGCTGTCAGCAGTTTTTTATTACTTTCAAACTTCGCTTAATAATTGCTGATACGCCATGGGAACACTGTTATTGCTTCATTAACTTTTGTTCTGAGAAAGATAGATGAGAAGATAACAGTTTATCATGTTAGATACACTTAACTTGCCTTATTTGACCTTAGTCGGGATTAATTATTCAGCCATACAAGATATGATAACATTTTCTATTCATTCACACAGCTGTTCACGTACAGTATTAGAAAAACTTTTTTTTCTTTGTTATTTTTAATACAATAATAAATCAATATACAGTAGCTCGTAAAACTACCATGATCTTCAGTTTAAAATGTACAAGCATTTGTAATACAATGCATCTACCCTTCCGTGTTTTACAGTTTGTGTGGCTGCAGTAGTTTCGAAAGCCTTTCATGTGAACTATTTGTTTTATAACAGGTATTGGTCACTCGCCCCATGTGTATTAACTATACATACAGTATGTAAACAGATCCCATCTGTAAAACAGTGCTTGAGTCTTTTAGTGAGGCTAACTCACAGGTGAAGGTACTGTGTATGTGGTGCATTTAGTCTCTAAATTGCATGTGACCTCAGACTGAACTCGGGATGGAAGTGAATTTTACAGTATATGGTGTCCATATAATTATATTATATTGTTAATTTTATGAGACATGCTGTATTTCAGTTTAAATGTGAGGTCAATGGCACACCTTGTTAAAGAATTAAAGCCCTATTCTAGTCAAATGTATTCCTATTTCTGCTCTGAAAAAAAACATTAAACACATTTTGTGCATTAAATAGGCTTCTACTGTATGTAGTAGACCTTTCTCTTGACAGTAGTATGGTAATGCTGTGTGATGAATACAGTGTTGATGATATGTGTGTGTTTTTGTGTGTGTGTTGTGGGCTCACCTCCTTCAGGAGGAAGTCATTCATGTTCTGTGGCCTGTATGTTGCACTCATATTTGGGGGTCAGCACTTCATGAGGGAAAGGCAAAAGCTAAACCTGCGACGTCCCTTGGTGCTGTGGTCACTCAGCCTGGCCATCTTCAGGTAGGTACAGTATTGTATAATTGTTCAGACCCCCTTCAGCAGGCCGAATTCTCAAGGTGTAATGTATTATATATTTATTTAAATAATGGTTTCTTTTAATGTAATATGTAATAAATATACCATAAAACATGAGGTTTGTTAGGACCATAAAAAAGATCACTTGTTTCACTTGAGTCTACGTGAGAATCTTCATTTCAATCAATCCCAAACAGGTTTTAAGTGTTGATGATGATGATAAAGGAAATGGCAGAGTTGGTGTCAAGATCAAGTCATGTCATTCAATTTGTTGATGAATTAACTTCCACTTCCAAGAAACTTTAATTTCATTTCATAAGTACACTAGTGGCTTTAGTGTACATTATATAATATCAATAGCACTAATATCTACTGGTAGAAAAACTAGTCAGACTAGTAGAATTGTAATGTAATGTAAAGCAGTGTGACGAGTGTGGGTTCATTGATTTCTCTAATCTTAATCCAAATAATGTGGTCATGACCTGTACACTGCCCCTTAGCTGACTGCACACAACCTGGCACTAGCTGACTTGCACAGCTAGTGCCTGTCACTCTTGGTACTCTGGTGAAAGGGGTTAGATTCAGCTTTAGTCCTGTGTCAGTATATAATTTTCTTTATTCAAATATCTTGAATTACATGTGCAGGTCTTATTACTTCCTAAAAGCACAATGGATTAATAATATAGCATGACCAGGAACTTTGTGGTTGAATATCGCTCATTATTATGGCTACAGTAGCAATGAAATTATATATACCGGTAGTACAGTTCCAGTATCCACAGAGGGCTAGAGCTGAGGGCTAGAGCCCTCTGTGTGTTGAGACCTCATCTGATGATGTGTCAGTAACTACTTGCGTTTTTGTAACTGTGTGGTGAAAGTTTGAATTTGCAAACAAATGGCATCACCATTATCACAATATCACAATGGACATTTTTATTCAAAACCGGCATTGCCAGAAATATGTGAAATGAATGGTTTGACCTCGTAATGCAGGACAACGGGTAATCAATATTTATACCACAGTGTCCACCCCATGTGTGTGTGTGGGGGGGGGGAGAAAGTGAGAGAGAGAGATCATCTGGGGGGCTTTCTCTCTCCAGTATCATCGGAGCACTCCGGACTGGCAGCTACATGTCGCACATCTTCTTCGCCAGCGGCTTCAGAGAGTCTGTGTGTGACACTAGCTTCTACAGCGCCCCTGTCAGCAAATTCTGGGCCTACGCTTTTGTCCTCAGCAAGGCCCCTGAGCTGGGTAAGACCTCTTGTGTAACTCTCACACACACCCACACACATACAGGTCACGGCAAGGTTGATACGAGACACAGGGTGTAGTCCTGCAGTTGTGCAGAAACTTTGTACTACACGCAGGCTGTTTTAAAATGGCTCAGCAGGGATTGATTTAGAGATGGGAGGTTGATAGAAATCAAAAACAAGGACAAATAATGGTAGTGGACCTTATGATAGTGTTGCTTGGGGGCTGGGGCAGTATTACAGTAGTAATGTATGCAGCTCTCCCAGAGCACCTACATTCCTAGTGCATTAATCAGTGGTTAGATATAATCTCAAGAGCGGTGAGTCTGCATCCTGATGATTTCCTTCTGGCTGTACTGTATTATACTCGCTTCATTTTTTGTCAGTGAGAGAAAGTTGATGGTTAGGGCAGCAGGGAAACAAATTCCATTACTGTGGGGCTGGTATACAGAATGTCTCCTCGGCTCAGCTCAGGAAGGGCATACTCATTCTTCTGCCTACTGCTACATTATTTCACCACTGGAATGCCATTCTTTAAAATGTACTTGCCTTTAATATATGGGGGTGTAGAATAAGCCTAATATTGTGATTTTTGTTGCATCCATCTATGCAGTAACAACAATTTTATACATTTGTGTTTTCATTTACTTATGAAATAAACAACACATCAGTGTTCAGTTGTATTTCGCAACAGCTCTGCTACTGTACAGTATGTTTTCAGTTCAGCATACGGTAGCTCTCGGGTATTGCTCTATAGTTTGGAGTCCTGTACTACTAGTTAGACAAGAATAAAGAGAAGCACCACTAATTGCACTTAAAAAGCAATTTGTATTACTATCCAACCGAAAATCCATACAGGGCCTTGTTCAATCAATACAATATCAGGGCAAAAGTTATTTTAATGCTGTACAGGTCCCTTAGCATGGTGTAACCAGACACAAAATGCACTTTGTGAATAGGGTCTGGACACGCCTCATTGGGACATTTTGCCATCGTTGCCTCCTACTGGGCGTAGACCTGTTTAATTTGGAAACTATTGGACAGCCTTTAATCAGTTGTTTGTATCGCTTCATCTACCTCTACCGCCAACACACGCTTGACTTCAACATCATCACACTTACTGACCACTGGTCACTGATTGGTCTGCCGTCCAGGGTTGCTGTGCAAAAGCTAACCTAACATGGCTTCCAAACTATAATCTCAGCAAAGATTTATCTGAGAGCAATAGGTGGGCGGAGTCAGGTTATTGATCCCCCACCATCACTTCTAGTTCTAACCCAAAATTAATGTTTTTTGTTGTTGTTAATGTTAAATCAAGTGTATTTTATCTCATAATACTGTATATATATATATTGCTTGGAGTGAATGGCTAAAGGGCCTCTCCCTCTCTCTCCCCTCCCTCCCCCTGCCCCCCCCAGGTGACACGGTGTTCATTGTGCTGCGCAAGCAGCGGCTGATCTTCCTGCACTGGTACCACCACATCACGGTGCTGCTGTACTCCTGGTACTCCTACAAGGACCAGGTGGCGGGCGGCGGCTGGTTCATGACCATGAACTACACGGTGCACTCCCTCATGTACACGTACTACGCAGCGCGGGCCGCCAGCCTGCGCGTGCCCCGGCCGTGCGCCATGGTCATCACGGCCGCCCAGATCCTGCAGATGGTGTTGGGCCTGGCCGTGACGGGCCTGGTGTACTGCTGGATGCACGAGGTGCGCTGCCCGTCCAAGGTGGACAACATCGCCTGGGGCTCCCTCATGTACCTCAGCTACCTGGTGCTCTTCGCCGTGTTCTTCTACGACTCCTACCTCAGGGGCTCCCCCGCGCACAAGGGGTCCAAGGCTGAGTAGGCAGACGGGGGTGGGGGGGTGGGATGGGTGTTAAGGGGGTACTGTACTCCCTGGGATGGGTGTTGAGGGCATACTGCGCTCTACAGGGCGGCCATGTTAGAGTGTGTGCTATAAGTTGAACTGACCAAAGGTGTTGTGGTCATGTTAGAGTGTGTGCTATAAGTTGAACTGACCAAAGGTGTTGTGCAATCAGAGTGGCAGCTAGCTTGCTGGTTGCTGACCGCGTATTTAAGTTGAATGAAGTGACTCTTCATAGCGATGTATAGCGCAGCATATTGGTTCAAATGAAGATGTCACAAAGTTACAACGGTGGATGGTCAGCACACTTTAAAAACCTGAGAATAATACAACGTATTAAGACCAGATAGTACTAAATGCTTAAGGGGGCCTTGTTTGTGTACGACCAACATACTGTAATTCCCACTTAATTCACATAATTAGTTATTGACACTTGTTAATGGCCCTTCTGAAACTGCAGCAATAGTGACAAAACAAAATCAGCCACCATCATATTAGCAACAAACAAATAACCAGAACAATGTAACATATTTAATACTGTGTGATTTGTATCACATATTTAATACGCAATTTAAGACCTTGTCATTGCACTAAACTATGTCAGTATTGCACAGTAATGCACAGGGTGGCATAAAGACTCAATATTTGAAGCAACATGAATGCTTAAACCATTTTGCACCCTTTTTAACATTCCCCTTCTCAAATAGGAAATAGTACACATACTCGTGTTATTCACTGAGCACATTTTTCACAGAGCACCTTATCTTCATAAGTCATAGGGTGATTAATACAATAAAACAATTACTGTAAAGTATGCTGCTAATGTTGGCAAAGCAAGTATGTTAAGATTGCAGTGATACATACTGTTGGATAGAAGACTTGCATTACTACTGTATCAATAGTTATGTTGTTATACTGTATCTAATGTGATTAACGTAATTGATAATAAGGCTTCCTTCCAAGAATTCTCTTAACCAGTAAAAGAGAGTTGATCTGATGAGTCCTTGTCCTGCACTTGAGCAGATGCTCAGAACATACATGAAAGGGAACAGAGTAGCAGAGGAACACTGTTAAGGACATTAACAAAGTAAAGAGGCTATTTTATTTTCTTATTGTGCAAAAGGTTTTCATCTGTTTTTAAGGTTAGTACATGCAAGACCAGTCTAAACATTCCCACAAGTTGCACTAGCCACTGATCATTCTGGGCACCTACTGTATTTGGCCTATCTGTTATTGCCAGCGGTCAAAGCTAATAATCTAGGTCTATAGTGTGTGTACGGTCGGGTTCAGCCTTACTACTTTTAGTAGGTAAATAAGTAAAGATGACTAGTTATACTCCATCCAGAGGCTATGTATGTATATCTAACTTAGTTTAATCTCTCTCCTCTTTTCATGTCTCCTGTTACAGTATCTCCTCGTGCCAGCATTTTACATCTAGCCCAATGTTAACTGCAGTACATATTTCTTCTTTACAATGTGTACATCCACAGATATAGTATGTGGTATTTAATATTCTTTGAAGAAAGGTACTTCTCTAGTGGATTGTTTGTGTGAATAGCTGGACACCGAATGGAGCCTTTAAATACTGTTTCTAATGTTTGATTTATTTTGCCATCTTATCTTATCCCCAAATGTTAAATCTATGAGTATGTACAATTTGTCAGTTTACATAGGTTAAACAAGTACAACATTTTTATTCTTCTTGCCTTCATACAGTAAGAGGTATTTCTACTGTATCTTATATTTCTAAAGCCTGAATATTGTCAATGTTCCAGTAATGCGTCATTTTTAATTTACAGTACAACTGTCAACACGGGTGTATTGCTAGGGAAACACCCTTAGCAGTAGCAGTGCGTAAATCTTTTTTTACATGGTTGAATTTGCTAACTTGACTCATGTAAAAATGTTGATATACCTGTTTTACAATGTTAAACTGAGTAATTTCAAGAGTTGTAGTGTCGATTTCTTTTTGTTTAGCCATCATGGGTAAATTATGTTATGGATATGTAATTTTTGCAGTTGTAGAATGTCAAAACACACTTTAACCTCTGTTGATTGTACTGTTATCTGCATTAAAAGGGAAATGTTGTACAAGGGCTTTGACTGTTAACCTATTACAATAAATCCTCTTAATTTTCAAATATGTTTTTCGTTTATTTGCTGTCAAGTTTCAACCATGATGATATGATGTTAGTACAATATTTATTTATCATATTATTTAGATCAATATTTTAATGAAAATGTAAAAATTCCTGTACAAATTCCCGAGAAATCTGTTACAGTATTATATATATATGTATATATATATATATATA
>JAODUG010006463.1:0-28261 GCA_027564795.1 Aphredoderus sayanus | reverse complement strand
TGACCTTCACTGCCACCCAAATGACAGCGCACCCGACCTCCACGGTTCATCCCACGAGTGGTGGGCCCATAGGATGGCTCTACAGTAACACAATACTGTTTTCTGCTTCCCTGGAGTTTTATACTGTTGATTCGAGAATAAATTGGCAAACAATGGAAATATGGTCAGGAATTTTGGCCAAAGACAACATTGTGGAGACAATTCATTCATTTAAAATGCATTGAAAAATAAAATACCACAAAACCAAGCATGGCTTTGACAAAAAGACATCAAACCAGAGGGTAAACCATCCCTTTGAAAATAGAGGCATTTTGTGGGTTGTTGGAATTATGTTTGTAATCCTCAGCATATGGACAGACAAATAAAAAGTATCAATGCCATACATAACTTTGCTCCTTTGTTTTATTGGGAAAACAGGGAAAATGTTGTATTAACATGTACATACCAGTGATGTGTATTGTCTAAACACCAATTTGTCATCACCATCTAGTGATAACATAACTTTAAGAATTACACCAATATAATACACGTGGTTCATACAATGGTTGATACTGTCTGGATACAGGTGGTGACATTGTGACAGAAGTCGACTGAATATTCAGTTAGCATCTTAAAGTCAATGGCTTTTGTATACTGTATTGGGTTTGATTTACCTTGTTTAATTCATAATAAAACAATTTCACCAGCAGTCACCTACTGTATATATGTGTATATACCGTATTCCGTTCTATACATTTTTATTTACTGTAGATGTACTTACTGTTTCAAACCCCCTGTGAGGGTGATCTGGGAAACCTGCTGGTTTGCTTACTCTAAATTCATCCAACATCAGGAAAGGATCCAGGTTCCTAAGCTAAAACATAGTTATTTAAACAACTACTGCAATCGCAAGCTCACACACATTCTTGATAGCCCTACAGACAAAAAGCATGGCATATGATCAGTTACATTGTACTGTATTTTAACATACCTCGTTTCTACCGATGCTTCTGCGGACACGAGCACCAACTCCCTCCCTTTGCTCCACACTCAAAACTGTCTTTTCAACTCTTCGTATGTTCATTGTACAGAAACAACGGTCACTGAAGAAAGATCAAATACAATTTGTGTAAATTATGTAACTAAATTGTGTGTAGGTTTATCTCTCTTTGGGTTGCAAAAACATGGTTGAACATCTTTACTTATTGCACATATTGGTAACAGATTGTAATGTCAAACATATTTAGTTGTCATAATGCAACTAACCAGTGAGTTAAACTGGAGTAACTTTTAGGAAAAAAAATTTCCTAAGCATCTCTCTCTCTCTCTCTCTCTCTCTCTCTGTGTTTGTGTGTGTGTAACTCATGTAAGTAGCCCTAATAAAAGGTTAAATATGTTGTAATGTAAGCTATCATTATGATGAATAACCTGCTATTATCATCACCGTTGCGCTGTAATGGAGGCAGGACTGTATCAGCCCAATACCAGTTTTGCATGAACTCAATATTCCAACTATGCTGTACAGTAGGTCACAATGCCACTGTGATGCAGGTACAAGTTGCTGAGTCATAGTAGGCCTACAGGCAGGTGCTCATTCTTGAACTAATATAGCATATAGGCTAGGATATAAGTCACTTTTGATCACTCAGAAAAGGAGTATCAAAGACAACATTTTGGTTAACACTTGGCCTACTGTACTGTACATATTATCTAAGACTGGAGATTAGTAAATAACTTTACTTTTTATTACTCCTATTTATTATGCAAAAACGCATCGATAACCAAGCAAAGCCTTTCCTACCTTTATGCTAATGTTGGTGTGAAGATGGGCACACTGACCTGTGTTTTAGATATTTTATTGATTGACCCTCTGTTTTGTTATTTACTGCAGCTCTCGTAACCAAGGCTGGATAAACTGACAGTGCGGAAGTAGGCAGTAGGCGTGGTGTTGTTTAGCCAATATGGTGCGTTCAGACTGCCTTTACGTGTTTGTTATTCGAAGGTAAAACGGCGGTGAAGTGTAAACTGTAAAGGAGATGATTAGAGTTTTATATTGGATCACGCTTTCAACGTGGCTGATAAATACATGCAGTATAGCCCATATTGAAACCCAAATAGTATAATATTATGAGATCTTAAATTCAAATATTAAAACTTAAATTAAAACTGTTATTGTAGTTCAATAAAGGTGAATATGAATTTAGTGTTCTTTACCTACGAATATGCAAAACATTGGCATCTATCACAAATCCATCTTAGAAAGTGACAATGCAAACGTTATCTGGTGCGAAGCTACCTGTATATAGGCCTGTATATAGGTCTACATCCACTGCCACGGTGCAAAGTTGTGGGGTGTCTGACAACAGTAGCGAGAAAATAAATAGTCCTGGTCGAAGGGTTTGTCGTTCCCTGGTGGTCCCTGACCCAGAGTGAAGTCAGGTTCAGCCTGGCCTTTAACGCCCCCTGCTGTCTGACAACATATTCTGTATGCTTGTTGCAGTCATACAATGCCTCAAATGTATTCATTACGGACAGTGAGTATGATACACAGATGCTCTGACTCAGTTTTTATCATTGTTTATGAAGCAAAAGTGATTACAGAGAAGAAAAAAACATCTGTTAAAAATTAGAAACTGCACGTGCACAACTCAAATTAACAAAATAAACAGTTTTGCAGACATACAAACATACATAAGCATATTAAAAGGTGATGTTAAAGGACATGGACTGCTATATAAATGCAGTCCATTATAATCTTATGATGATAATTCTCATGTAATAAAGCAACATGCAAACTATACAAAAATATTAGACCATTTGCATGTAATACAAACATGCAAAAATGGTCAGTCCACTCCTCACTAGTTCCAATATGCTCTTGACCACAAGAGGGAACACAAGAACCACTTCTGTGTCAAGGTGTTGACTAACCTGACATAGATGGTTGTTACACACACAGAACGGAGTTCTAGTTCTATGCACACAACCAATTGGGGAGACGTCCATTGAAACCGTTTAAAATGGCAATTTCAAAATATACTTGGCAGGTGATTGGATCTGTCTATCTGTAGGAACCGCCATGGTTTTCGAGTCGCTTTGCCTGTCATCACACCTAAACCACGACCTTAGCTTCCAGGACAACGCTGATTGGTCATACGTTAGATATACCGGACACTTATTGAAAGGATTGCTTGCCTCTCCAGACTGATTCTCGTTGCGAAGTCAAACTGAAGCTCGAAACAGGATGGTATCGCGAAGCAAGGTGTTGACTGCTTATTCATGCCTCAAATTGTTTTAAGCCTGTAGTTTAAATTTACCCGCCCTAATTTGTCTTGAGTAGCCTAAAACATTTCAGCTGCAGATGCACAAACCCATTTGAGTGTGACCTACACGTTTCTGTTACCAGCATCTGATGAGAACTTCAGATAATTTGACCAGGTCTCTGGAAGTGAAGGTGTAGCCTAACTTACAGCCACAAAAGACCATGCATTTGTTGGACATATTCCTCAGTTTTAAATGTTTCCGCAGTCGAGTCTGAAGCCTCTCCGTCCGTTTGCTGTCGGCGCATGATGTCCTTCGCGATGCGCATGCTGGCTGCCTGCCCTCCTGCAAGGTTGACTGCGTGAGGTCCAACCTGTGCTCGTTTCAAAGCGGGAAATAAAATGTTATGGGGATTATCTGGCCCAATCAGGATGTTTTCTGTATATTTAAAGGTGTACACTTGTATTTGTTTGTGGATTTGCCATTGTGGTTGCAATGTTTTGGGTTGTGCACCTCCCACACCTTTTGAATTCTGAGTGGCTGCCTGGTAATCCTCTCTACCCCTCGACCGACAACTATGTGTGCTTTCATGCACAGATGAGTTTCAAACACAAACAATGAACTTGAGCAGACGTTATATTTGGCGTTATATCAGTTAATAAACAGTTATTTACAGTACAACCAGACACTTCAGGACTTTGGTTTAACTAACAAATTAGCAGCAGAACAGATTGCTGTTCTTCAGAAACAGGAAGGTGCAGTGTACTGTAGGAGACTGACCTGAAGGGCGGCGTACTGCCCCATGAGATAGAAAGGGCACCCTTGTGCCCACTGTAAGGTTTCTGTTATACAAGGCCAGCCATCGATTACCTGCATGTGAGAACAATGTTGCTTAATTGTTTTAATTGCTCTCACATTATTTTACACATCAAGGCAAACAACCATCTTTTCCTCCATCCTTTCATCCATCATCCATCCATCTGTTTAAATAACCTGAACTGGGAATTCCTTCATGACTCCAGAGAGCAATGGGTCCTGACTAGCATCCAGTTTGCAGCCAGTGGCCAGCCAGATCATGTCGCCACTCCACCTGTCCCCATTACTGAGGGACAAGCTCCAAGCCTGGTTCCTGTAGCACCATTTGGCTTCATTGACCTGGCCGTAACATGGGAACAAATTAAAAGCACCAAATAGCCCATCTCTTTACACTCACCTCACACTATGTCCTACCTCACAGTATGTCTTCACGTCCACTTGTCCTTTCTGGATGAATGGCTGGAGGTGAGTGTATGCTTCTGGGGTGACAGCGCCTCCTTTCCTTGCTTGGCGAATCATTGCAAGTCGTCTGTGAAGGCTCCTTTCATTGTAGAACTGCTGTAGATAGGCTCGGCCATCCATCTTGATGCCGTGCTCCACATGGGAATAGCGGCCGACCAGACCCTCCACATCACCCACGTCAAACTGTTTCAACTGTAGTAGACAATACAGATGAACGTGTGAGAGAAATTCATATGAGCTGACTGTATTTCCTTGTACTTGGTAAAGCTTTTGTGGACCTGTAGGTGTTTCCTCATGACCCATGTTACATGACTTGCACCCTGCTGCAGGGCAATGGAGACCACATGAGCACTAGTTAGGCCTCCTCCAACTACCATCACCTTCATACCAGTGTCACACACCATGCCTAAATCTGGACGGATCGATGGACGGACGTAAAGAGAAATACATTAAAACAAATATCAAATGTAAATGTGTTTATATTTTACCGGTATATTTACCAGTTTAGTTGGGATTGTACTTGATTGGTACCCGGTATAAGCCTTGTGGTTGAAACCAGAATTACAACAACGATATTTTGGTTTGAAACTCAGAAAGTGCATGTCTTCACACCATTAACCCCTTCGCCCCCCAACACGTACACACACACGCACACTGTGGACAAACATCTGCTGTGAGCTGTGGTAAACCTTGAGTATCTTCTTGATACACAAGTGCAGCTAGCACCTCAACTCTATGTAACCTACAGTGTCATTTAATGTGAGTACTTTCCTGAGTTCACAACTTAACTGTTATAGTGTTTATACTGTATGGTATAAAGTGCAGGAACATTATCTTTCTGTTTGTGGCTACCTGTTTCCAGATCTTGCTGTTGATCAGCAGACAGCTGGTGCATTAACTGCACAGTGTGTTGCAAGCGTTCTTCTGGGTAATTCTCTTCAATGTTCTTCACCCAGGAAGGGATGTTTGCCATCTGAGCCCGAGTTGGTCCTGTCGCCATTATAACCTGTCGGGACTTTAGTGCCATGCCATCTTCAAGGAGTATGTGGAAATATTTCACTTTTCTCTCCCCACCATCCTCCATCACAGGGGTGAT
This sequence comes from Aphredoderus sayanus, assembly GCA_027564795.1. NCBI lineage: Eukaryota > Metazoa > Chordata > Actinopteri > Percopsiformes > Aphredoderidae > Aphredoderus > Aphredoderus sayanus. The sequence continues at coordinate 22,647 of JAODUG010006463.1, read as the reverse complement.
GGAATCCACTGTTCCCCTAACCAAAAGTTTGTTCAGGCTGTATCTCTCCACCTGTATGTTCAGAACCGTTTTATAGAAATGAATTCACACCATGATTGTTAATAGTAATGCTGGCCTACCTACAGTATACTACATTGATGGTTAATTAAAGGGTTAATGTTGTATTGATTTTTTCTGTGACACCAGGATATACCTGGATAATCCAACACAAACACTGCATACGGTACAGTATACAGCCTTTAGTGTAGAAGCATATCAGATGTATCTCATAATACAACTCTATACAGTTTTGAAGTTTCTGAATCTTTTGGAATATCATAGTTTCCATTCCTTGGATAATATTGTTTGGTTTGGTTTAACATACTGTAGATGGTTTTCTATATCCCAAGATAGAAAAAAAATTGCTTTGCACACATTTGTACGAAGAGTTAACAGGATGCAGAGGCTATTTCATATTTATTTAATATTTCGTTTGTGTAAGTATAGTTATTAGAGGTGGTTAGGAATACAACACAAACAGTTTTAAGATTTCACAAAAGGCATGTTTATTACGTTTTTACACTAATCGTGCACTAAAGCTATTATTATGCATGCTAACGCATAATGTAATGAGAGTGTCACTGTATTACACACTCCCAATTCACACACACAATGCATTTTAGAATCTCATCTCTCATACACAAACCTGCTCCTTAAAGAAATCCACACTAAGTCTGGTTCCAGGAAGACTGAAAGACAAGCTCTTCTTCAGGGTTGTAGGCATATTAAGCCGTCTCTTCTCTTTCTTGCCCAGTCGCATGTCATTGAAAAAGGCATTCTCATCCAGAATGTATGCTTGGTCTGGAAGACTGTAAAGCTCGGCTGTACGATTGTGTTTCACTACAAACTCCTGCAGTGCTCTCTGTTAGTGTAAGTTTACAGTATTCTAATCAGGATATTTAAAACATACCTGCTCAAACTAACATCAATGCAGTTCAAGGCCTGACAACCAACCTGTCCTCAAACAAGTCAAACAGTATCTAAACACAATAGAGCAAGGTGGAGTAGATACACCTGCCTAAACCCCAACCCCTCCACTCCCAACCAACACCAAGTTAAATGTGTATTAGCATGTGTTTAACCTGTAGAGGGCAGATTCTACACATTCTGTCAAGGATTTAACCTGAAACTATCAACAGTTTGGTAACACTCCATTATCATTCATGATTGAAGTATGTATTACCTTGTTGAGAGGGTCTGTGTGCACCAGTGTGTGAGAGCGCAGGTTGGGGATTTTAAGAGCAGTGAACTGGCTCTCCCATAAACATGTCCACTCTCCATAGGAGTCTACCACTCTGAGGCTCAGCAGGGGGTGAAAAATCCTATCTGACACCACAGATGATATTTGTTCATCCACAGCTATCTTATCTGCCAACACAACCACATATTAGCACGTGGGCCCTTTATCATAATCAGACTTTATGTATATACAATATACTACTATATACTACAGCATATGTATTGAAAATTACAAAATTAAGAATTAACCTACTAGTAGTTATGCCCACGTTCTTCTTGTTTTTGTTTTTATGGTGATTAGTTTTGCTTCGCTCCTTGTGTGAGTGAGATAGCAGGTCTGGATAGGTGTGGGAGGGGTCTGTGCCATGTGAATATGTGTCTTGTTCTGGGTTATGGACACATAGTAAACTGGCCAGGGTCAAGGCATGGGGACCTCCCCCTATTATTAAAACATCCAACATACTGTAACCTCTGTACACACGCACACACACACACACACACACACACACACACACACACACACACACACACACTGACATGAAAAGCTAAAATAGTTGATGAAGCTATAAACTAGAAAGATGACACTATTTGTATGAAACTGGGTTATTTATTTACTCTGTAAACATTAAAGGTAAAGTTTCACTCCTCAATTTTGCCACTCTCAGAACCCTAAAAATCAGCCCCAGCTAACTTTTGTTTGAAATGTAATAGTTGAAATGTTACTACGTAACAAATGTAATGTTTGAAAAACATCTGTAGGAGATAGAGATAGAGAGCTTTTCTCAAATTGAGGAGTGTTCCTTTAATCCACTAGGCAATACTATAACATGTTAATTATCATAGGCAATGGCCAAAATATCTGAAGTTCTGGCTTATCGTGATACGTGGGCCAATGACAACATCTGATGTTTATTGTTTAAAGTCTGATTAGCAATTTGAGACAAGACAGTTTAGTTGAGTTGAGTTTAACTAATGATACAAATTTTTCTATGATTCAGTCAACAACAAAAATCTTTGGTAATTACCTGGTCATTCTGCTTCCATCTCGGAAATGGTGGAAACATGGACAGTAGCTCTAGCAGGCTTCATTAGTATACAGTATTGCCAGCCTTTAAACTTGAGTCAGTGCTTTTGGTGTAACTCAATGCCCCTAGATAGAGCAGGCTTCTGTTGGCTCGCAAAGGAGAGCCACAAATAACTTTGAGTCTGCACATGTTGTACAGTAAATATAGTAACACATTCACAACTCAGAACACAGTATGAAATATGTTTTATTTTCAAAAATTTTTTAAACACATTCTCCAAAGTTTTCCTTTTCAACATTAAGCTTGATAAAACAGTTAGGGTAACTTAATTCTAAAAATATTCCTAATCCACTAAAACATATCATGCATTTTAGAAGTTAATATCAACAGATCCTGGCTTTATTACAGAGGAACTTAAACCTTTCCTTTTTTATACAACTTACCTATAAACAGAGACATGCTACTTCCTCTTTACTGTCAAAGTTTCTGTCGTATGTATTGTGTTCTGTATTTTAATAACTTTAAAAATGATTTGTTATTGCAACAATTTTATAGGAAGGGGAAATTGACTGGGGAATGGGGAAACCCATATTTTCTCTAGGTTATGAGTTTCAACAAACAATTGTTTGTTTTGTTGAAGTCAAGCTGAAACCATATACCCTTATTAACCTCAACACTGCATGTTTCCAATTGATAAAATCTTAAGAACCAGCCAGGTTCTCTCCACTTCCTCTTAAAATCAGTTCTCTATTGTAACCACTCTAGTTCCTCTTACATGTGAGAAAGCAGTTATCAAGATGGGATCACATCATTCAATTCAAAAGAGATTCCCTAACTTGTCAGCATTAGCTGCTGATCATCATGGAGGCTACAGTAGGTTTATTTGTCTTGTCCTTTTCTTCAGTTTTCTTTACTTAATAAACACATATGCTGCTAATATGTTTATGAATTGAAATGTTGTTTTAAATACATTTGGATAATATATTTGCAAATGTAAAATATATGATTCTCTCTATATGGCTAGATACATGCTTATATGTTTGTCTAAGGGTTGTTATTCATTTATAAGGTCTGCTTTGTTATATTGTAGAAATGTATAGCAAAAGGAGGAGTACTAATTAGTCACCACATGAATGATGGCAAACACCAGTACGAAGTGGATGATGTTGTCAAATTCAAAAAGCAAAACGGCGGAGGTTCTTTTGCGAGGTAAACTAAGCCAAACATGTTTTTCTGTGGATATTATCAATATGAGATTTCATGAGAGGTTTTTCATTTGGACTAGATAACCTATTTCATCTGAATGAATTCCACTCGATCTGTTAATGACACCTCATTGACATCTAATTTTCCATTAGCAAAGGAGATAAGTTGACTAAGCTTAACGACATCAATCTTGAGGATCTGCCACCGGAAATATTTGCACAGATGCTGGCCAATCCAATGAGGAATCCGATGTTGGTAAGTTGAATTTCCCCCCCCGAATACAATTAAGCCACTCTTATTCATATACGTTTGAATCCTACAGCAATTTGTAGCTGATTAGAGTATTTTGGCAAAAGTGCATAAACCCAGTCATTGATTGCCATCCATTCAATAACCAAGCTATTAAAAACCAAGTTCAGTTTAGACTTGACCAGTTTAAATTAAATTAGATAAAGTAAAGTTATCAGCAAACTCCAGACATTGTACTTGGATCCCTATGACGTGTAGACCTCTACCCCTCCAAACAGACAGTGCACAAGAACAACCAGATAAAGCAACAAGTTTACTCTGCCGGCCCAGATGAGGATGATCTCCGCCCATTCTCCAAGGACACCGCCATACTGAGCTTCAGCTTGGAGATGATAAGAGAGGATGAGAAAGAAGTGGGGGAGGGCACGGAGGAGTTTGTGAAGGAATGTCCAGTGGAAAAAGGGGAGAAGGTGAAGGAGGGGGATGTGCTCATTGTTTCCTTGACCAATACAAACATCTCTGTGGTGAACGCAAGAGGATGTGAAATGGGAAGTCAATGTTCTTGTTGCGTTGGGTCAGGATGCACTCTTAATGAGGTCATCATGGTGGCAAACTGTGGCACGGTGACTCTGGGTAAATACGAACCTCATCTCATATCCTGTACTGTTCTATCTTCTCTTCTCTCAAAGATTCATTCATTCTATTATTCAAGAAAGGTCCAGCTGCAGCCTTGCAGACAGAACTCACCCTCTTCACATTAGAACACACCCTTTTTACTACAGAACACACCCTCTTTACTACAGAACACACCCTGTTTACTACAGAACACACCCTCTTTACTACAGGACACACCCTGTTTACTACAGGACACACCCTGTTTACTACAGAACACACCCTCTTTACTACTTAACACTCCCCTGTTTACTACTAACACATCCCTCTTTACTACAGAACACACCCTGTTACTACTAACACATCCCTCTTTACTACAGAACACACCCTCTTTACTACTTAACACTCCCCTGTTTACTACAGAACACACCCTGTTACTACTAACACATCCCTCTTTACTACAGAACACACCTTCTTTACTACATATCATGCCGTTCTTTACCACAGAACACGCCCCTCTTTACAACAGTACAAGTACCCCCTGAGATAACTGCCTGGATTAGTATGTGGATGATGTGTGTTATCAACTGGAAGTAGCCTACACAGCATGGTAAACTTAACCAGAGGTGAAACTAACCCCTACAACTTTCCACTAACCTTAACCCTCCCACTGTCCTCCGGGTCAAAATTATTCAATGCACTACCTTGTAGTAGATGGCAGATGGCTAATTCTAACTAATAATTACTAACTAAATCTAACTACCGGTAATTCTAATTCTAATTATACAGCTTACATAGACATATGACGTGCTGCGGGTGGCACCATCTGCTGGCGCAACATGGTAGTGCGTTTTAAGGTTCATCAAAGATTAAGTAACCCCTTAACCTAACCACTACCCCCTGGTCTACACACTAATTGAGCGCAGTGTTAGTTCTGGCAGGCCACGGAAGTCCGCTCGCTGCCAGCTATCAGCTGGCACCAGCGCCACTCAGATCACTTGACATCTGACTATCCCTAACACCTATTCATTGGCCTTTAGAAGAAGGAGCTTCCTTGTAAAATGGTAGCCACCAATTCCTCTCTATTGCTGGGTTCGTAGCAGGACACCCACCGCTTCCTGCTCCTTCCGTTTCATATTCGGTTTTGGTGCTTGTCTTCTGTGTATGTGTAGGCCTACAGTATGTGTTTTAGGTTGTGTTGGTGGCTTTTGTCATGCATGTTCATTGTGTTGCTGTGTCCTGCACAAACCTTAACCAGAGAGCATTTTTTTATCCTGATTTTATGAGACATAAATGTCTATATAAAGATCTATGTTATATGATACCGCCAAAACGGGAAGCCTAATAAGGCATGTGTGAGTCCACAGTTCATGTGCGTGCTGCACACTAGCTCGTTATGTCGGGAGGTGTCTTGTTTGGTTACTGTAGTGAAGAGTCCAGAAGAGTCGGCAGGCTGCAGCTGGTTATACTTGTTATATTCTGTGGGGCTGTGGGTGTGTGGTTTAATTGATGTCTGAGTGAGAGAGAAGAGTGTTCCAGGTATGGCCCATGGAATTTACTGGGTTTGGGATACAGTAAGTGTGGGTACTTGTAGTGATCACCTTTCTCCACATAAGCAGGAAAGGAGTGGAGCATGGAGGGACCACAAACAAGGAAGGGAAATGTGTCAACCCTCTCGACAGAGCAATATTGCCTGATTTGTGATATGTGACCTATATGATCTCTCCCTGCTCTGCTCTCATGCTGAAATAAACATGTGATTAATTACCCACACCTGTCTGAAACCCCATGAGTCCCATGAACCACACCCTCAATGCTCTCTCACTCACAGACTGCTAATTCACAACCTACACGTTTACAGTACACTGACCAACTGCTGTTTTTCTTCTAGTATCAAGAGGTTTCAAACAGGAAAAGCAGAAGGCCAGCCTAGGAATTGAACACGTTTATTCTAGGAACTACCTCAGGAGCTATTGTTTGCAAAACAAGCCCTATTTGTCACCAAATCCAGGTCTGTCAATGTGTAGTTTGTATTATCTTACATGCCTATATTTGTAATTATATATACTTTATGAAATTCTGATGTACCGATATTATACAAGTGAATAATGTACCATTGATACATTTGCATCATCACATTTCAGAAATCATGTTTTATATAAAAATGTTTTAATCAGATCTTTTGATTTAACACTGGTAATGCTGTTATGTCAATAACGCTGTTGTTGGTCATATCTTATAAAAAAACATTCTATGTTTAGAGAGGATCACCATCTATTACTACAAGTCCACCTCTATAATGAGCATGCATAGAGGAATGGCAGTTGTCCTAAACTTCACAGACTCCAACTGCTTCCTCATGTGCTGCAGAGAAGGGGGACGGCCCATTCTCAAAGTGGAGGTATTCTCTGAGAGTGAGCGAGTGACTGAGTTTGTGATATTTATTCCACTTGTATAACAATGCATGCATGCTTTTTGTTGTCATAGACGTTTGAAAAGCAGAGGCTGCAGAAGATCTCAAAGAGCGACGAGGTAGCGCTGTCATTTCTATTCTACATGAAGGCCACCAAGGACAAATACCGCAATTTTGAGTCAGTGCTCTGCCCTGGGTGGTTCATCAAAATACTGGAAAATCATACATTGGAGTTAAGCATCAAAGAGGGACAAGACCCATCTTTCTTCTTTATAATTCGAACATGATGTAGGAACAGTATGCAGCCATTGTGTTCTTATTTTCATATACCTTGCCCAACCTTTGCCAGAAAAGTTCTTGGCTGAATCAATTCAGCAAAATGTGTCATTTGAATTAATGTGCATACTGGATAAATTCCATATAACATGAATATTTATTGCTGTGATTTCATCTGTGCCTGTCAAATGAATATGTGATATCTGCTGTAGACATGATATACAGCTCTTTTATTTTGAGCTTTGTATGTGGTCCAGGCATAAATAAAAATAATGTTTAATAATTTGTACTTTTAAGTGGCATGTGATTACTTCATATTTTATGATCAACTGTTGTGGCAGCAGATTCTAAAAACTGGAAGTATTTCACTGCCATGAGTAATTGGTATGCTGAATCATTATGTTTACATCAACATTACATCAACTGCCGGTAATGATAAATAGAAGCACATTTATTCAGACTAAAAAAATAATAGCTTTAAAACCATTGAGCAAATACATCACATAAACTTTATTGTAAACACAATCAGTAAAATATAAATTAAAACGTGTGAATGCATGTGTGTATATATATATTATAGATATACAGTATATGTGTATTTTATAAATGTTTGAATAACATCCAGTATTGAAAGGGGAAAAAAGGGCTTTAATTGAACTAAATGTTTCCAGTTTACATTCTCTGACTTTCCTCAGGATGTACTGTACAGTATACAGTGCAGGCGTCTTCCCATTGCCTTTTTCTGCCTGAACTTAACTTAGAAACCAGTCTGTTCCCCCTCATTGTCCTCAAATGTGCTGTTGGCTACACCGTTCATTGTTGAATCATATGGGTTCTCCATGCTTTTCTTTTTAGATTTCCTGTAGACACACAGAAGAAACAGTAGATAAGCATGGTAAGAATGTATAGGGTCATTAAAGTGGGATGGCGCAATGCATGGACGGTGGAGCAGACTCACTTTTTCCTTTCTCTGAAACCAGAGACGATGAGGAAGACACCGACAAGCACTACAACTCCCATGACAATCCCGTACACAACAAGCCACACCGTCACTGGCTGCTCCACGGGTGGGGCAAGCGTTGCTAGGATACCTACAAACTCCAGCGTCTTATCGTCCAATTGGAAGGCATTGTTGATGCGACCACGAGAGAGTCTGGATTTAATTTGACATTTTTGTTTAGTAAATAACATATTTTCTGTCTAGGTTATGAGTTTCAATAAAACAAGTGTTTGTTTTGTTTGAAGTAAAGCTGAAACCTTTTACCCTTAATTCCAAATATTTAGCCATTTAATGGAATGCTACATGTTTGGAGATCTGCACTAGGAAATGATCTGTTATACAGTATACAGTAAGGAAAAGGCCATTTAAAGGGACACTCTGCAATGTGTGTTCAGAATCACACTGTGATCGAAGCCAGCATAGCAAAAACCCCGTTGGTGTGAGAGGGCAAGCCCCTCCCACTGGCACTCCTTTGTGCCCCCCCTTCCCTGCTCCCCCTTCCCCAACACAGCTTACCGTATAGCAGCCTCCACATCTTGCTTGGGGATGAACGATGTAGGCATGGCTGGGTTTGTGACCGCAATGTAAAATGAAATCCTGGGAGTCTCATCATATGTTAGGATGTTCTCTGATCTAATGTTGCAAAGAGAAGACAACTCACAGATGAATGTAGGGAAAGTTATTAAGGATGCAAGGGTTCATGTTTACTTTTGTGATAATACTGACGTGAAGGGAACTGTCATGCTCTTTTCACTGTAGTACTGACTCATGGCGTATGCGACGTTGGCCTTGAACAGATACATCTCGTTGGTATTCCAGGGATACTGAAATATATTTGAAATATTAACAGCAATGCAATGCACTGTACACGTATGTAAAAGGTGTCTGCTGATGCAATGACACCAGGTAACATTTGCTGTGTTTTACACATCCATTCTACCATGGGAAAAGTAGTAGTAGTTTTTTTTGTCTTAAAGCTTAGTAGAGCTTACAGCTTTATCACCCAGGGCAGTCTTTAAACTAATCCTGACTTTGGTGGCATACTCTGAGTCTGTAAAGAAATAAAAACATGAAAAACTGTTTTATACAGTATTTCATTTTATGCTAGTGATTTTTAAAGAAAGCTTTGTCACTCACATGGATTTATTGAATCTATCCAACCTACATGCTTGTCCTTGTTCTCATTCACCAACCAATCATTGAGCTTCTGAAAATATTCTAAAAGTGGGCCAGCGTCCATCTTAACATCACCAGATACCATTTCCAAAGCCCGCGTCCAGGACTTGGACCTTCCCAATTCCAACATATCCCTAACAGAAAGAAAATAAAAAATAAAAAAAGGATTACAAACATAAAATGATACATAATATTAGACTAGAGTTAGTCTAGCTGTGTGTAACTTAGCATTAAAATGCATCTTTACAATATAAAACACATCTACCAACAGCAGTATTTAACTTGTTTAAAATATATCAAAAAGCCCTGATAGTTCACATCACTAGAACACCTTGCAGACGTATTATTAATCTTATTTTGTATGTAATCTTTCTCTCCCTCTCTCCTTCAATAAGGTATACAGTGTATATACAGTAAAGTATACAGTATATACAGTAGCCTATATGCATTTGTAGAAAATAAAAATGCAAACCTCAGCTTTGCCCCAGCTTCTTTGGAGCCAGTGATGTCACATTTAAACAGGTCATCTGTATGTCCTGCTGCCTTGCAAAGAGCTTTTTGAATCTGGAACTGGTATATGGTTCTGGTGAAGTACCTTTTACAAACATACAGACAAACACACAGTAAAACACCCACATGCACACACAGCAAAACAATGGTCAAGTATGCAATAAGAGCTTTGCAGAGGATGAGATGTGTGTGGTGAGTGGTACCTGATGAAGGAGTAGTCTCCTGAAACATGGAACAGTGCTGGTGGGTCACAGTAGGTCTCATCTCTCGGCACTGGTTCCACAACTCCTACAAGCTCCCTCCTAGTGAATAAAGGGGAGCCATACAGTATATAAACACTGACATCTAAAGGCTGATGCAGTCATGACATTTCTCCACATACAATTGGACACACACACGCCATTGTTGTTAACTAGACTCGTTTCCTTACTCACTTCATTGCCCACCAGCGCTCCATCCACTGGCTTTTTGGGATTGTTTCTTTGAACACCTGCCACCTCCACTCTTCCAACATGTAGGTGAAGGGCAATGTAGCCACGATGGTAAGTGCTTGCTTTAGCAAGAAGTTGATCTCTGTTTCTGCACCGAGACAGCAATACCAGAAAGGATGAGGTTAGGAGTCTAGAGTTGAATCATCTGAAAGGTGTTACATTTCACTTATATAGGCGAAGTTTTATAGTGAATAGAATAGCAGTTTAGACACTAGAAGTATTGCTTCTGAATTATGTAAAGAATGAAGGGGGAAACATTATGAGTTGTTGCTGCAGAGGAGTTATTTATACTGTATCTAATACTTTTTGTGGAGAACTACTACAATGTTTATAATTAAACATGGTAATCTTGCCTCTAAAATACATTCTTATCAAGTGTATAGCAGCTGGCAGGGATATCATCTTGACATACTGTTTGTGTATATTAACTGGTGTAAAAATAACCTTCCAACTATTTCATCCTGAGTGCAACTAAAGAGGAATTACTCACACCTTTTGAGAGTATATTGCTTATATATAGCCATGTTCTTGTTAGTTAGCTGTACCATTATCATTAGTGAAGTCAGGAGGCAGGAGTCCCAGGTCCTTAAGGTGTTTGGGGGTGGCAGCAGAAAGGGACATGATTTCTCCAACGGCCTCATGGAAACCCTCATTCGCCCCATCTCTCAAAAGGTAGGACAGGTTCCGGTAGGCCATCTGGTATTGGTTGTGACCCATCTCATGGTGAGCAGTCAGAAAGTCATCCATGTTGACCTTGGTGCACATTTTGATCCTGTGAGCATCATAAAACATGTTCAACGATCAACCATTGTGTGGTGTAATACAAAACTGCTGGTAGGTTTCTAAAGGTAAAACTGATAACATTATCAGATACAATTATTGCCAGGGCTAGAGTCTCACTGAGAGTATAATTTCCCTTAGCATGCCAACATTAAGCCATGAATAGGAACCCACTTGCCAGAATGTAAAAATGGCAACAAATAGCTGTCTAGTATAATCGCAGATCAGACTAGATGTAAGGCTAATAATTTGTGAGGTTAAAAGTCCTGCTAAAGGATGATAAAAAAATTACATACATAAAACAATGTAAATTTTCAATATTTTGTTCACAAGAAGATATGTTATAACATGTCCTCAGTGAGGTGCTAAAAGCTCAGTTTGTCATTCTATTAAAATCTATGGAAACAATTCTGAAAAAGATTTATTTGGTTATGTGGTGGTTATGTTATACTTAAATTGATGATGTAGATTGAGGTTGAATGATATCATACTGTAACTGAGGCAAATACTGTACTTGTCAAGTGTATTCATACCCACAACCAGATATAAATTTATTTTGTAACATTATTTTCCCCTAATAATCACATTTTCAGATAGAACAGATTTAATGTCTCCAAAAAACCGTATTGTTATTTCTTATTGTTGTTATTTATAGTCATTATGAGTTTTCTCAAATTCTTGCTACTGTTCAGGTCTATGAGGATTACATCCTTCATTGTAAGGATGCCCTTTCAAAAAAGTCACATGTACTGTATGTGAAAAGCAACATTGAACAGACTATTTCACTTTTGACAGCGTGAATTTTGAGTTTTTTCAATAGTACTTGTAGATACAGAATATATTATTCTCAATATCACAAGGAAGGTCAAAGCATTCGTAAATCAGCGTGATGCAAAATAATACCACCTCCATGACTTTTCCTAAATACTGTATATGTGCATAAAACTTTAGTTTAAGTCATATTTCCGTGACTTTGATCTTAAGTAAAACGGTTGACTGTTTAACGTCATTAACTCAATATCAGGAGGAAATAATGTTTGTGTGTAAAATGTGAAATAATGACCACTCTACTGGGTTCCAATGTTTCAGTGAAAAGTCTTGTAGACCAATATGAAACGTAACAGAGGAACCTTCAAATGAATGCATTAGAGGTAGAGTTTTTGAGAAGCAATGCATCCCACGTGCAACAATTGGGATATTTCATGAAAAATTTCACTGTATTGAGATAAATAAGATATACAATAAAACATCCAATATAGTATCACATTATGAATTTCCTTCGGGATAAATAAAGTATCTATATATCTATCTATCGATCTATCTTTTAGCATACTGTATCTTTATAATCACTATGTAAACTGACATGCTCATCTAATTGCATTTGTTTCGTTTTTTGCCTATCTACAACAGTATGAATATTACCTAAAGTCCTCTTTATTTCCCATATCCCATGCTGTGGGGTGGCACACCACTTTGCGATCATCAGGCTTCACAAACATTGAGTTGTTCCAGAAATTATCAAACATCTTGTACAGGCCTATAGACATGAAGAACGTCTCTGCTTCTTTGAACAGTCGCTGTTCCTTCCAGCCCTGCATGTTCAGATTACAAACTGGCATGACATAAAAATTGTTTGTTCAAATGTGCAGCTCAGCAAACAATCAATAACGATAACTCATATTTATTTATGTATTTATAAATGCAAGATGCAACAAGTCATGTCTCTAAATATTAGGTTATTTTCCTCTAGATTTATAGTTTCAATGCCTTTCTTTTAAAAGAATCTCATTGTGATATTGCGTGACATTTTTAATTTACTTAACTCAAGTACAGTACCTGTTCCACCATAGCTGTGGTAACATCTATATCTGGTTTCTCAGGGAAGGGGACAGCTAGAGGGTAGAGGTTTGTCCAGAATCTTCCCCACATGTCACCTGATAAAGCAACATACGTTAGATTATGAGATTCTACTACTGTGGGTATAAATTCATACTAAATTGCCTTTTTTGACCTCGTTGTGAAGTAAATAACAGCAAGTATATAGTGTAAATATAATAAATAGACAGCTTACAGGAAGCCTGGCATGTTGCGAACAGCTTGTAGTTTTATTGTAGTTTGGGGATAGGAGAGTCACAAATGCTTTTAGTCCATACAATCCCATTTCATATACGGGAAGTATATCACATGTACAGTATAACTGTTTTCATTCATTTAAACTAACTGAATTAAATACAGGTAGTTAGTGAGATGCCTTCCAATTTCCAAACAAACATTTAAAAGTACATTCAAACTCCACATAGAAATGGATGTATTGTACCTAGTAAATGTGCGGGCAAAGGTCCCTGTGAATCAATGTGGCCTGGGTAGACCTTCATAAGCCTGGCCCTCACATAGGCATGGAGTTCCTTATATAGAGGCATGATCTTCATAGAAAATACAATACATGTAATTGCATGTGAATATTCTCTTAAATTGACAGAATACTGTAATAATTTGGATATAATATTAAGATTAAATACATATGTGATACTGTATATTATACAATAATAGTAGACTACAGATTAACATAACAAAAAAATATTAATAGACATACTTGTTTGTATATGGAACGAACATCTTCCATTAGCTGATCTCTGGAGTACTTGTACCGGCTTTCCTCTTCAATGGTCTCATAATTGTATCTCCAATATGCGCCATAGTCTTCAAAACCTGTGTGAGAAAGACAGAGATGTATATATGTCTTTACCAGATACAGTTATTACATTTTATTCCAGCAGCTTCAAACACTTTATTCATACAAGCAGTTATTAAGTTTCTTCAGTTCCATATCACCCAGAAGGTGGTACTAAACTGCACTATATCACAATTACTCTAAATGACAACAAATAGCTCATAGTTGTGTTACCATTGAGTTTAGCTGCTTCGTTCTTCAGATCGACATATTCCTCATACAGCGGTCTCATCCTCTTCCCTACCTCTCTCCTCCAACCCTCCCAAACATGCAGACGCTCAGAATAGTTTCGACTGCTGGCCATCACATGTTCTAGTCCTGCAACACAACAAGAGGAGCACAGAGTATAATAGCATACACACATCTCCAATAATTAAATGTTTAAAGATGAATACCATTTTTACAGTTGTTTTGTGAATGTCTTTACAATTACAAACTATTGTGTGTGTGTGACTTTGGCCCTTTATAGGCGTTGCCAGAAATGTTGTAGGCTACCTGGCTCCAAAGTCTGACAGTCGAATGGGTCATCTATCAAGCACACTGTCGCTGTGCTATAGATTGTACTCATCTCACTCATTGCCTTGCTCAGCTGGAAATAAAGAACGAAATATATAATACATTATTATGATATATATACTGTATGTGCATACAGTAATGTATAGAATTATATTTCACATTACTTAAAAACAAACCAATGAAGTTAAATGTGTATGGTAATGATTTCCAAAAAGTAGTTCCAACTATTTTTACTGATAGTGATAAGGAAGTATAACCCATTCATGTAGGGTTTCCTCACTTCACATCTTATGTTATGAAATAATGGAAAAAAAAAATCAAATAATGTTTTTCTATAGTAATTCATTCTAGATGCCTTCATTGTAGATGTCTTACTTTTGCTGCTTTATCTGGTGACAGGGCCCCAGAGCCCATGTCCTGTAGGGAGATGAGCTGCAGTTTTATTTCTGAATCTGTGATCTGCTCAATGGGGTAGGATCGGGATGACTCTGACATGTTGCTGTAGAAGATACTCCATTTCTCCCCCTCCACTGACTGTGGGTGTAAGTGGTGAGATACTGTATGAGGAATTACATTCCTTCTAAAACAACGTAAGATTATTTTGTTCATTATATATACAGTATAGCTATATCTCTTTGCTGAGCATATTCTATGAAAATCTATGCTTACCAGTTTTTCAGCGTTCTCCTTAGTGATGTTTGTGTTGTATTCCCATGATGCCAAAGAGTACTGGTACATGCGGTCGGTAGCTTCTTCGTCAAACTTTTTCAGGAACTCTCTGGCTCCTGTCTCCACGTCTGACTGGGCACACACCACACAGACTAGAGCCAGCAACACAATAAGAGTCTGTCCACACATCTTACTGCTTCAGCGCCATCCAAATGCCTAAGTGAGCAGGGCAAGGCAACATATGCTGTTAAACATTGTCAACAAGCTTTAATATTGCCTTGGCCTTTGGACAGTGCCATAACTACGGGTGTAAGCTTTCATGCATAGATAAGATGTTGGTAGAGAACATGTCCTTTAGTGTTTACTTGAGTGTTGATTGTCTGTACTGTATATCTTACAGTATGTTCAGTTACAGCATACTGTAGATTATACTATTGTTATTTCTGACACAGCTTGATTGATATGTGTGTGTGTGTGTTATTGTGTGTGTGTCAATGCAGGGATGGTCTTCTTCGTTCCTAACCCTAAACCTAGGGCGACAGGAGGGTTAACCTTGAGGCCCTGATGGCTCTACACACATTATCAGAGACATAACATTTCAAGATCACACAACATAACGGTTAGAAATTGTTTGTGACCTACAGTAGGTTACATACACACTGAATGTGCCTCCACACTGGTAATACATTTTAATGTATTGTATATATATATATATCCCTCCTGTCGCCCTAGGGTTAGGGTTAGGGTTAGGTTTGAGAAAACCTGTAGGTTAATCCTCCCATTGCACATGGGTCAAAATGGTTAGGTTAGAATATAGGTTAATAATGAATAATTATTTGATTATTATTCAGTATTAACCCTCCTATTGTCCTAGGGTTAGGGTTAGGGTTGCCTTTTGTGGGTCATTTTGGACCTCAGGGCGACACGAGGGTTAAATATATATATATATAATAATTTTTATAGTGAGTATTTAATTTTTCAGGTCAGGAGGAAACTGCAAGTCATTCACTGTACAGCCATAAATGCTGATAAGTATCAGTTAAGGTTAAAGTTAATTATTATTTTGCTATAGACCATTTTCACACGTGTCATAGTAGGGAAAACACAGCTTATACTATTAATTGTAGGTCAATTTCATTTATCTTTACAATACCAGTGCAATAACATTGACAATGTATTGATTTCTTAATTAGATTTGCCTATAGGCCTACTTGTGTACTGGTGTACCTAAATGAAATAGATCAGTGAAAATAGCCCAAAAGAATATTGCCTCTTCATTAGCCAGTATATAAATATGATTACTGTGGCATGTGGGGACTAACAACAATATAATGTTTGTTTCCCACCTTAGTTAGAGAATCCATAATATGTCTTTCGAGCACTTATTGTCTGTATCAAACTGCATCAAATTAAAAGGCATAGGAATGTACAACAATTGTTGGAGGATTTGGGCTCTTTTTGGGTGTGGATTGCGGTTGTAGAGGGGTCTTATGAGATTCTGCATAGGTGGGTGGTTTAAGAAGAGCTACTGATTTGGGGCTAGCTCGTATTATAGGGATCAATAAAAAATGAATGTGGGTAAGCTAATGTATATCATGAAAAAACCATCTCGAAGGGCTGCACAGACCCTTTCACATGGAAACAAATGACACCCCATTCACCTATATCGAGCAAGGGAAAACTTCACTAAATATTATTGAGTGAAAATGTATTTGAATCCCTGGGAAGGGATTACAGAGGTAGGAAAACAACCCTTGCAGGATGGTTAGGCTGTAATAGGTGCAGAGGGTGCAAAACCAAGTAGCATTGAACATACTCATACATTGTATAAATGATGAGGTGTAATGGTGAATTCAATGTACTAATGATACATGTGCATGTCCGAGTCCGAGATATAGCTTTATGGCCCAGTTTTCAAATTATTATCCCCATCCATTATTCCCACACACCTTCATGGCGGGAGCAGGAGATGTGGTTGCAGAAGGAGCCGACAATTGTTGTCCGTAGTGTCCAGGTCCAAGAAAGCATACCTCTACAGTACAAAATAAGTAACAAAAGCATATCAGTGGGGTTAGTGTATAACATTTTAGAACCCTTAAGCAGTGGGGGAGTATAACTAGCTGGTCAACTTCCTAATAAAGATAGGTCTTCTTAAGTTTGACTTTGAAGGTCAAGCACACAGCTGCATTGTAGTAAATAATAACACATAGAGTAACAGTAAGCCTATGTGCGGAGTGCTGCCAGTAGACTCAGAGTGAGTAGTACATAGTCCCATAGAGCCCTCCTTTGGAGATACCTAGTATTACAAGTACTGATATGGCTGTGATAACGTTTCTGAAATTATCGTTGTGTTTCAATGGTAACAGCAGTTACCACTCGACAGATGACTCTTAATGTAGGCTATTAATTAATCGGTTTTATTTACTGTAGCAGCCACTTTTATCCAAAGCATACATTTATGTAAATTAGAGGCATATATCTCTCTTACAGTGGATTCTGGAGAGTGATCAGGAATTTAGCAATAATGTGGTGGTAGGTTAAAATGTAATAAATAGATAAAATAAATCAATTATAAAATGAAATACATTAAAATTACATTTACAAAATAAAAACATAAATAGATTAAACAAAATAATGCTTTGAGTCAAATTTAAAACCCATATTCTTAGTGTAATGTACAAGACATGTATATGTCTATAAATAATACATGTAGTTGTTATATCAGGGCTACTTCATTCAGAGCCAGTAGTGTCAATCGGTGGCCCCTCAAACCTGCTGGAGTGACAACGGTATCACATTTCTATAGCCCACACTATAGATAGAGCATGCGGACCACGGCCAAATCACTATAAGAGACAATGATGACAAACTGAATGTCCACAGTCAGCAAAAATGAATGCATGTCCAGAAAAGGTCATTTCAACATGGTCCAATGTTAACCTACACATACAGCCGAAAATAAACTATATTAATTAGAAGACAACAGAGCTTTTATTAATTATTTACATGCAACACTTAAAAAACAGGCAATGACTCAAGGAACCCGAGAACGATCCATTGCCTATATACAGTTCATGCACGTGCACAAGGCAGTCAAGCGTTTTGGTTACCTTTGGATGCATTCCCGCTCCAAAGCAGATCTCTCCATTCCGCGTTTTGCCTCTGTCCTCTCAGCCATCATAACCTGTACTCTTTTCCAAGGCACTATGAGCGCTTGGAGGCCACGGAGCCAAACCGTGATCACAGAATCAACACGCACCCTCATACAACTGACCTGGACTCGCTGGCTGCGCGCATCGGCGGCAGAGTCTGCTGCATGTGTGTGAGTGAGCGTGAGTGATTCCACGAACGACCAGGATGGAGGATCTCAAGGAGACATTGGGAACTTTGGGTTGATGCCGGGGACAACGCACGGCCCGAACCATCGGTTTATCGTGGATATACTTGGATTTTGTCATTTTCTCCCTTTGCTACACGGATTGGGGATTTACACCTGGGTTATATTTTCTCGCATGCAAAATGCCTTTCGCCAAGAGGATCGTGGAGCCGCAGCTTCTGTGCAGACACCAGATTCCGAATGATGATGGTTTGCTTTTCGAAGATCTGTGCTCCATCAGTAACGTGGTTCTGTCCCGGACCCTGCGCCAGCTGTCTGATCTGGCTCGGCACGCCTGCTCCTTGTTTCAAGAGCTGGAAAACGACATCATTACCACTAACCAGCGGGTCTGGCTGCTCCAGAACAAAATAGGCCAGATACAACAAAACGCCAGTGCCCTGGACCCTAAAAAGGAGGCAGTGCGTAAGTACAGTTGTCAAAATAGTGATTCCTCTCGACAAAAGTGTGATTTTTTATTCATTAACAGGATGGACTGTGGCGTTTAACTTTAGAAAGACGCCCACCTCGAATGTATTTTAACACTGTGTACCCACTCGCACGGACGCACACCGCGGACGCGTCCGCGCTTGCATCTGTAAGTAGAATGTCTCAGGCGAAACCATTAGCACATTGGAAGGCATTATGTCTCGTGGGCATTATCCTTTTAGCGTAAATGGTCTTCAATTATTTGATTGTGTCCTTTATTCATATTTCTTTCAAGTCGAACTTGGACGTATCCGTACTCGACTGTGTGTGTGTGTGTGTGTGTGTGTGTGTGTGTGTGTGTGTGAAAGAGAGAGAGAGAGAGAGAGAGAGAGAGAGAGAGAGAGAGAGAGAGAGAGAGAGAGAGAGAGAGAGAGAGAGAGAGAGTTCTACAGCACAGAGGGGCGTGTATAGCCGCTGCATTGGCTCAGCATCGCATTCTCTTACTGCGGGTTGCGCACACCTGAAGCTTCAGGGGTGTTTTTCAGGGAGGAAAACCTCTTTAATCTGTAACCATATAGACTGCAGGAATATGTGTAAAAATAAAACGAGTTGTAGAGTATCAGGTTGAGATATGCCAATTGCGGCTGTTATGGGGTTGTCTGTAGGCTATTATTGTGCGCCAAACCCACCCTTCCATAGCGACACCAATACAGCATCAATAATGAATCTATGTCTATTTTGCATGGATACATATGAATTGATCGTGGAGATGAAAAGGCAATTACATGACAATAGTCTGTCGAAATCACACGAAGCCAGTGGCTATAATATCAAAATGTGCCTCAATTATGGAACATGCAATCCAGCAGAGGCATGTTTGTGTCCCATTACATGTATCTTTCCTAAGGATTTGGACATTATGTTCTGAATAGGCTATATCTGCTTATTTTAGGTGTATTATTTATAATCAGTTACACATCGATCCAGGAGCTATAGCTTGCTTATCTAAATATTTTAAATTTAGAGTTTACACGCACATTATTAGTATTTTTGTGTCCAGTCCTATTCCTTGTGTCTGTCTGTGATCATTTCCCTTAAACAAGTGCCAAATTGAGGTAAGCAGTAAGCTAGGCCTATAGCTTATGTAACAGTAGCTGTGTTGAAAACCTATTGGTCCTGAATTATAAACTTATAGTCTGCAGTAGTTTTAGGCTCCTGGGAAAGCAAGTAGTCAAGGCGAGGCAAGTTGAGCCGAGCTGGTACCATGCTGTGGAAAAGCGCCATATGTATTAAACATAATTTTGGAAAATCTCTGAATGTGAGCACTGTATGGTGGGAGTGCATGCACTCAAACGGACACAAAGTGAGGAGTGTCTCTTTAAAATGGAACTATATTCAAACTTGTGTGCGGTATTTGGATCTTTGCTCCTGCAAAATTCAACCTGGCCTCTTATTGACAAGATATTCATTCTAAGTAACCTGTCCTGTTGGGGGACATTTTGGTCTGGTAACAGTGATGACTGATACTGATTGCTCTTGCATATACCTTTTTAAAGCTGCTCTAGGTAGGATTTGAGAGTTGCGACAAGAGCTAAAATAACTCCCTTCCTCTGTTGCCCATTGGTCTGCTATTGTGATGTGCCATTGACAAACCTGTGCAGCTGTTTGCCTGTGTGTGTGTTTGCATTAATGTGATTGGCAGGCATATATTTGCCTGACCATTCAGGGAAAATAGTCCATGACTGTTTAAATTATTTTTTAACCCTGGTGATGCCCTTACAGTATTGTCTTGAACCACCAGATGGCGCCATCTGATTGTGTATGATTCTTTTATTGTCATTGCTGTGTGTATTTATTTATTTCTTTATAAATTATTTCTTTATGTATTTGTTTGTTTCTGTGCCTTTTAACCCTCCTGTTGTCCTCAGGTTTTAAACTCACACCTTGCTGTGTCAGCAGTGCACATCATATTTCTGTGTAAGCTGTAGAAATAGGTTTTGTGCCTTCTATCTGCCACAAAGATTTGGGTCATTTTGACCTAGAGGACATCTTGCGGGTTAAAGAAGTAGAGGCTATCTAACCTGACACACCAGATGATTGTTACACGCACAGACCATAGTTCTATGCACACAACCATCTGGGGAGCAATCAATTGAAACGTTTTTAAAGGGCCGGCACAAAAAATACTTGGCAGGTGATTGGATGAACCATCTATCTATCTGTATAGGAACCGTCAATGTTGTTTTCGAATCACTTTCGCTGTCATCACACCTAAACCACGCCAGTAGCTACCAGTATGATGCTGATTGGTCACACGTTAGATGTACCGGACAGAATTGAAAGGATTGCTTGCCTCTCCAGACTGATTCTCGCGGCAAAGTCAAACTGAAGCTAACGAGACCATCCTGATCTCGCAAGGCTAGAGCAGTTGACACACTGATAGAGGATGAAAGCTTATAGCATTTCTAAGAAATTACACCAAATATAGCTCAGAAATCCTATCTAAATTACCTTTAAGTTGTTCCAGTGTGTGACCAAGAATAATATTGGCCTCCTTCAGCACATGACTCAATTTCGAGTCTGCTGTCCCTGATACAAATTAACTGCATATTAGCTCCATATTAACTCCCTAAACTAATTTGGATTTGATATTTTTTAATCCCTCAAGGGGGATGCATTGTTTTTTAGAGCAAAAAATGACCTTGTTGACTAAGATTGTAGTGGGTAGTGCAGACCTATGGGCAATCGGGAGGGAAAAGTGTGTGTGTGTGTGTGTGTGTGTGTGTGTGTGTGCACTTGTTAGGTGTGTTGTTCAAATAAGTTATAGGATTCTTCTATTCCACTACTTCTAGCACACTGACTGTCATTGAATCCTGTAATCGTGTGATGTGCTTTGTTGAAATGATGTAATTGAACAACACCCTTTTACCCGCATTATTCTTACATTACTTTTATTCATCCTATTGACCGTGAGTCTTCTGTGTCTATTTACCTGAACTTGCAGTCAGCAGCTGTTTTGCTTTTGCGCCATTTAGGGTTAAAACACTCACACGCGCGCACACACACACACACACATGCACACACATGTTCATTTATTTCTTAATGTATGTAAATACATTTTTAAATACCAGTTATCATCATATCCCAGTGAATTACTATCCTCCTCAAAAGTAATATATTGGAAAATCACAACTTGGCACATAAAGTCATGTTTATGTGTTTTATTTGTGATTCTGAGTGTTTATGTTTATAATCGCACACATTATCCTTAGAGTACAAATAGTGTTTGAGAGAGAGAGAGAGAGAGAGAGAGAGAGAGAGAGAGAGAGAGAGAGAGAGAGAGAGAGAGTATGGCCTGTGGCAATAGAGGACTGCTTTCTCTAGTCTGCATAGTAACAGAAGAACGGGATGCCTACTTTAACCTTTTAGCTGAGTAGATGTCTCTCTCCCTCTCCCTCTCTCTCTCTTCTGCTGTGTCCTTTACTGTCTCTACGTGCATTTTTACTCACACTAGTGTGACTACTCTACTGTAGCCTACTGAGACATAGAGCGAGGGAGAGCATTAAGCCTTCATGAGCTAACACTGGATGCAAACATGTCTGTCAATTATTCGTCAAATACTAGTTGTTTCACCTTCTGACTGGCCGTGTGTGTATCCTGTGTGTGTGTGTGTGTGTGTGTGTGTGTGATGTATGAGGCCTGATTATTGCCGGTGGAGGAGAGTGTGTTGAAGCGCTGTTGAAAATGGAGGGGTATTTTTTATCTGTTTACACACACACACACAAACTGCCTCTTCTAACAGCAGTAACAGTTGAGATGTAAAAAAAAAAAAAAAAAATATATATATATATATATATATATATATATATATATATATATAAACACTGTATATATCTTTAGAATTCCATCTTTG
>JAODUG010006445.1:2429-23230 GCA_027564795.1 Aphredoderus sayanus | reverse complement strand
TATTATTATTATTATTATTATTATTATTATTATTATTATTATTATTATTATTATATATCATCATCATTGTTATCATCATCATTGTTATCCTCTCTTCTCCCCTAGCACTAACTTTTACTCCACTCATCTTTATTCTTTAACATTTTCCCCTCCCTTGACTTCAGGGTGGATTCAGGAAGACCAGCGGTAGATCACGTAAAGTTTGCTTTGGCCTGCTCAGCACTTCATCTCCAAACAAATTGAGCTTCACCACCCAGATAATGTTGAGCCAGACACGGGGCTTACCTTAGACTCAGAGAGAGTTTACGCCTCTCTAAAAATAACTAAAAGAGCCGCAAGTGAATTTTCTGCATGCGGTGTCAGTGGAAAGAATCCTCTTGTAAGTCATTACTTAGGATAACTGAAAAGTTAAGTCAGAAAGGCCTCATGAGAGGAACTGTGTAGGTAGGAGATGTGAGGTGGAAAGAGAACTCTCAAACAAAGGCCCCTGGAAATGCAACCCATACCCCTACAGCTACCCTCACTTTTGAAGGATGTCAAAAGTTGTTTCAGCAGTGAGCTGGAAAAGTGCAAAATGCTAAGATCCACACAATGTATTTTGGGGTCATATGTGAAAATATTTGAGAACCACTGAGGTCAAAATACTATCATTGCAATGATGGGATAGTAGTAGTAGTACCTGTTGTAGTTCCTCAACAGTAGAGCTTGGCTGCTCGGGCATGACTCTGATGGGTTGTGGCAACCAAACATTGGAGGAGGGGCTGGGTACTGCTGGTCAGCTAAATACAACAGAGAGACAGGTCAAATGATGATGTTTGTTGAGCTGGGGTTATCAAACTGTGGATCAGGACCTCCTGAGGGGTCGCAAGATTCTTTTCGGGGGTGGGGTCATGAAACGATTCCATGGTATTTGATTATATATCAAATGAAATGTGTATGCATGCACTGTATAATACTGTTCATGCTTGTTTATACTGTATATATCTATTTCCCAGGCACATTTAAAGATGCTCTAAAATCAATTCCAAAAACACATGTATGAACTATATGAATGAATGCAGACACGGTGCTGAGCACAGCACAGTCAAACTTTTCAGCGACAGAAGCTGTCAGACACAATGCTCCTTTTCAGGTTCATGGAGTATATTGGTCCCCAGACAGTTTCTGACATTCCAAACTGTCTCACATAAAGCCATTTCCTAAACTCGTCATTTCCAGAGCCATTAAACATATGCTTTGAGCACGAGCGAGTGTGTATTTAGGTACGCACGTGCATGTATGTGTGTGCACTCCCTTGTGAGTGAGGAGACAGAAAGATGAAAATGGATCAGAGCAATTTTGCTCCGCTATGAAAAATGATGGGTGTCTTACATAACCTTGCTAAGACATCCCAGAATCTGATTCTACGAGTATATTTAGTGTAAACATGTCAGCAAGTACCCATGTTGGTCTGTGAAGACAGGGCGTCCTCGTGTTTGAAGGACAGGCTGGAGAACTGAGGGGCGTGGTGGGACGGTGTGTGTCCATAATTGGGGACACTGTCCAAACCCACGGCTCCGTAACCTGTGATGAACAGGGCAGAGGGTTAATAGGAGCGTTAATATGATTTGCCTGGTCAAGTCATTACTTTACCCTTTTTGAAGGAAACAGCAACGTTTCCACTACGATGTCAGTCAAGTGAAATCCCCGGCAGTAGCTCTTTGCCTCTGGCAGGGTTACAACAGTGAGTTGTTTATCAAACTTGTAAATCCTCTTTCCCTGTAACAGACTCATTCTTTTTTCGTTGGCCTTGCCATTGAAATATTTATGACACGTGAAAAAGGGAAATTTGGCCCGCCTCATAGGAATTTATGCTCAATAATTTTGAAATGTGCTCAATAAAAACCTAGGTTAAGGATTTATTCATTATAAGAGTGTTGTTAAGTTTGTAATTAACAGTAGCTAAATAAGGCCTACATTTTGCCACTTAGAAACACAGTAACAGATAGTCATTTTAATATAATACTACCAGCAACTGGCGTTCTTAATGTCTGACTCACCTATTACTAAATCCTTATAGCCTGTACGGTAATACACTTGGCAGCCTAACTCACATCAATAGTCAACACACTCTTCTTATTAGTTTTACCCTCTGAACAATGACTTAAAACAGAAACTACATTTATTTATTTAATAACTTTAAGTCTAATGAACAATAACAAAACTAAATAATACAAAGACATAGGAAATAAAGATATTAATTTATTTGAAAAACTGTCGACTTCCGCTCCCTGGTTTGTGATGTAAAAACAAGACAACCCTGGGGTTAAAATAAAATCCTACAAACAAAGATTATAATTGTAGAATTAAGTGTCTGTATGAATCTTCTTTGCTATATTTCTTAAAGAATGTAAAGCTACCATTTGGCTGTATATTATTATACATATTAAACTATAAGCAAATATAAATAAAGTTCAGTAAGAGTATTGCAAAAGCTAACAATAACCCCAAATATACACGCCACAATTTCATCATATGGTAGTCTTCTTTAAATAAACAATGATTTGTTAATGTTGTTATCAACATATGTATAATGTATATATGTTTGTTTTAGAAATAGCTACATACAGATTATATATACTATATATACTACAAAGTTATAACTACATATAACATATAACTACTATAACATATAAGATTTTACTGTAACAAATATGCAGTGGCTGAAGTGAGGAACATTGACATCGTATGGAGAAACATCTTTGTTTTCTGTGCTTCAATATGACATATTTCCCTCTACTACTTCAATCTTTGTCAAAATATTAAGCAGAACTAGTGGAAAAGAGCTGAAGTAGATGTCAGGCTGAGTGCTACCGCGGGATGGAAAGCTGGCAGAAATATTCCTGACAGAGGGCAGAATGACCCAGGACACAGTATCCTTCTCAGACTCAACACGATGGCCAAACACTAAACACAGGGTTACACTGAACCTGCAACAAACCCAATACAAATACCTTTGTATTGGGCAATACATTTGGATAATTTGATGCAGAGACTCAGATAACCTGAACGTTATTTTCAGATTTTATTGGGAGGTGGTCATAAGACATCCGAGCAGCATGCTTACCCTGGTTCCTAGGTGCTGGGGGGTTGTCCACACAGCTAGGGAGGTACGCTCCATTAGAGAAGACCCTGGGTTGGCTTGATGTAGGTTCTCCAAAGGCACCAACGCGACAGGGGCCCGGACCTGTAAACTGGCCAGAGAAGTGCAACGTGAAGGCCCCTAGGCCACAGTGAGGGTCCTCTAGGGAATCTGAGGTACCCCAGCCTGGTTCCTGCTTGATGAGGGAACTGTGGGAGGGCATGGGGTTGTAAGGGGAGGCCGGGTGAAGGTCCAGTAGTTGGGTCCACTGTCCATTGCCAACAGACATGCCACAACCACCCCCTCCCCCAGGTAAGGTAGACACAGGGGGCCCTGGAGCCAAGAGGGTCAAATCTCGAACATCCGACCCCATAGAACCCAACGCACCACACGGCTCAGTCAGCATTGCACAGGCCAGGTTAAGATGATCCACAGGAGGGGAGATGATATCCCAATGAGCAAAGCCACTAATAGTGAAAGCGCGTCTCAACAAAGCAATTCACAACCTCTGACAAAAGTCAATTAAACAGGGAAACCTTGGTGCTGTCTCCTCTGCACTCTTCCACATGAACCAAACCCACTAAGGAACCATCTCTACTGCTGCTGCTATTCTCTTCTGAGCCATCTAAAGAGTGATGATGCCTGCGGTAAATTCAGGTAGTGACCAAAATCCCAAAGTCAATCCCAACCGCTGAATTTGTTGCTGTATCAGTAGACGTCTGCTGTCGATTTCTGCCACAACTGTAAGTAAGAGTGCGTACCTAACACTTCCTTGTCCTTCTATCTCTAATGTCTGGCTTTCTTTACTCTCCTAAAGGCTCAAATACTGCTTAACTAACTTGGTAGGGGGAGGAGCAAAGGTGGCTTCAGAGAGAATTTCTTGTTATTCCTCAAAAGCCACAGCAGTTCCCAGTATATTCTGACTAATGTGATGTTCACATAAGCAGTTACAGCGGTCATGTGTAGTTAACTGTGTAATATTGTATGTTTTTAATGCTAAGAGAACATATATTTTCAGATTATTTTCTTTGTTTATAATGTATGTGCAAATCACACATTTCTGAACACTTAAGAGAGAAGGTAGACAGCAATGTAACTGACAGCTTTGGTTCAGCATACTGTATATTCTCTATGTATCTGTAACTGGTTTTTATTTTATGGTGGTAGAATAGTTGTTTGTTAGTACAATATCAGATTGATTATATTAAGACAATGGCATATGATATTTAGTAACGCTTTAGTCATTACTAATCCTAAATGTTTCTGCACATGCAGCATTTAAAATAACAAAAACATTCCTGTAGCTCTGACTGAACAATAGACTTTATAAATATCTAATATTTTAATACCTATAGAATTTATTCTACTTTTTTTCTTACATTTTAAACATAGTTACAGGAGAGTTTGGCATATTGTATACTTAGAATACTTAGAGTATATACATTGAAATCTTATTTAAACTGGTATTTAAAATATTTACTATTGGGTGAAGTGATACATGTGTGCATATGTGCTAAATTGACACTTAATGTGTTATTGTGGAATTGTGGAAGTTCTGTATAGAGGAGTACAATAAGCTATAAAATGCATACAAATTCAAACAAATTCAGTAGTGACAAATACAGTGTATACCTCAATGAAAGAAATACATTATAATCACATTATCTTGTGTTGGGCACAACACAAGATAACACAAGAGACACATAACAGCACTCTCATTTGTGATAATATGATTTTGTTGTGTCTTTTACTGATCACAACAAAAATCTATGTGTGAGGTTAAATTACTGTTACTCTTTCACTCCTATGTACAACATAAAGAGCAGAATAAACTGCATCCGAAGTCATTTGGCTCATTGTTAAACATCTTTCAAACTTACGACCTTTGAAGCAGTGGTCACTTAGACACCTCTAAAGAAACCAGACCCCAGTCTAGTCTACACAATGACAAATCATTTTAAAATCTCCAACTAAGCCAGTGGTTTTCAAAGTGGGGGTCTGAATCCCTCAAGGGCTTACAATGGGTGTTATATTCTTTTATACATTTGAATGCTATTAAAATATGGTTTATTATTCATTAAAATCAACTTTTTTTTGGGGGTGGTTTGAAAAAAAAAATAGTTTGAAAAGCCCCTGCATACAGACACTGGCATGTTAAGGACGTGTTTACAACCCACTGAGCACGTGTTACACCTTGCAATTGAGACAGAAGAGCATGGACAGGTCGAGGAGCTGCAGTCAGGCTGTGGAGACATGTTCCTGTCATCACTGCCCCATCTGGAATATGAGTCTATAGAATTCTAGTGAAAGTCACTGACCCTACATTGAACCTAAAGGGGTTGGGTGGTAGGAGATGGTTTACAATGAAAGCATCTCATTAGGCCTATAGACATTAGGAAGGTTTTCTGGGTATTACTGTATATCATGTCATCACTGAATATTACATACTTCACTGAATACTTAAAAGTAGCATGTTTGTAATGTTTGTCAATGATGTTGTCCATGCATTGCATGTAGCGATTAAAATTGTCAGAGAAAATTGCTGAAAAGGCATTAAAAAATACAGACTATGTCAGTCAGTATTGCACAACCAACTGCATTCTTCTATAACCTCAACACAGAACAGTATGTTTCTCCTTACATTACTGGAACTAGTCCTTAAATAATAAAGCAATCATATACATACAGCATGATCTAATTTTCACTATAGCAGCTTTCATTCAAATTTGTCTCAACTACTCTCTAAACTCAAGCCTAAATTCACATTGTGGAGTTTTTGATCATGAAGTATACCAAAATGCTCTATGACTCATTATCATCATAATTTCACAAAAAATGGGAGCAGAGGCAATGCCCAATCCCTGTGGAACAACCAGTCATTCTGGAGATATTCTTCTAGCCTCCACTTTAAAAATAGTAGCAAAGAAAAAGTATTTTTCCAAAAACAATTAAATTCTTTAGTTATCCACCCCCTTAAAATAAACATGAATCTAAAAACTGAAATAACATACAGCATCCAAAAAGCTTCTGGCACAATAGAAAACACTACCAATGAGCACGAAAGAAAAGCTGTTATACCTCTGACCCGAGGCAAAACCCGGCTTTCTTTTTAGCAGGGATTCATCAAAGGTGACAGGGCCAGGAGAAAACACGCCTTTCAGTCCCCATGACGGATGGTAGACCACTAATACACTCTCATTCCTTAGATCAATCTCTGGTTAACTCTGGGTTTAAAAAAACATGGCAGTGGAGAGGAAGGGAAATGGTCAATACAGTCATAAAAGGATGGCCAATGGGGCTAGTGTTTTAGGTCAGGGGAAATGAGGAACTTGAGAAGAGATTGTTTCTGCCAAAATGCTGACATGATAAACTCAAGACTTATGTGGCCTGCCAAGACACAAATAGGGAATTACATTTCCTATTTGAACAAGAAGCTGTTTATATGCTACTGCATTGGCTAAGTGCACTGCAAGACCACTTTTCTTTACAATAAGTATTGGTTGCGTCTATATATTAGTTCATTTTCTATCTGATTTTGTTAAGCGATTTAAGAGACAGAGGCAGAACAAAGCAACAGGTGTTTTGATGTGCTGGTGTTAGCATGAAAAAGCCTGTTGTTTTTGTGTGTGAGCATAAACAAGCTGATAACAAAACCACAGCAGTATGTTGTAATATTTCATCATTCTTACAAAAGCTTAGTCAAATAGCTATGGGCATGTCCAAATTCTGTTGGCATGTCCAAATTCTGTAGGCTATTTGACTATGCAATATTGTATTACCTGAGTTTAGGGTGCAAATGTTACTGGAATTGTAGTACTAGTCAGGTATTTTGTGTACATACAATAAATACTAAACAATCATTTTAAATAATGTTTTCTTTTTTACCATGACATTCAAAACACATTTGAATATTGATTATAGAATATATTTTGTTGAACTGTTACTTCCACATAATAAGGAATTTAAACATGGCTTGCTATAACATTATCTTTGCTATTGGCTGTCATGGAGGACAAATACACAGTTGTTACAGGCTATGCTGTGAAGACAGCATCTCAACAGAGTGTCTTTATGTATGTATTTTCCTGTTTATCCTAGCACAACTTCCCTATCGCCCACATGTACAACAACATGCACTTTTTAATTTTCTCCCCTATCAACTCCCAGCGCACTTCAAAGTGCTGGATATCAAACTGGAGATAAGAAAGAGAGAAGCAGGTTTGAAGGAGAGCAGACATGTCCATGTTTTATGTGGAAGACGCTACAGCAGTCTTGTTTCCGTCACCCTTCCTCCTTCCTCCCCGTACACACACGCACATGCATGCATGCATGCACGCACGCACACACACACACACACACACACCAACACTTGTGTTTGCATGTTCTATTTATTTTCCTTCAGCTTACAGACTCTGGATTTATGAATTCAGGATTTATGGATGCTCCTCACAGTACTTTACAAGGGTCTCTTTCACATGCAATAAACAGACTAAATTAAATAACCACCGTGTAATAATATTATTATGAAACACATATTGACTTACTCCTTTTGATGCTCGGCTGTGTGAATTATAAAATAAAATAAAAAACTGAAAAGATTTTAACTGAAAATAAAATGAAATGGAAGAAGCTCCTGGACATATTTGAGTTGCAGACTGTACAAGTTATTTTGTTAAATTATTTTATTTTTACAATTAGGTTACATTTTATATTAAAATATGTTATTTTATATTAACATTGTATGAAACAGAAATGTGTTACATATTATCTAAGCAAATGAGTCTCTGCCTGATACTGTATCAAATCAAAACAATTAAAAAGAACACAATTACTAATTCTTATTGTTAATAATTATTATTATAGTATTCAACGTGAAACTGAGCCTTTAGTGTCTCTCTCACGCAGCAGGTGTCTGTGAGTCAGGACCAAGGCCATCGCCACCATTATCAGTGCTTTACAGTAAACCACAGCCTCATCCACGCCCAAGCAGCTGTGGCGGTTTTGCAGGAAGAGTCACCAGGAAGAATTTCACATATCAATATGCTGTCATACCCTTGGTCTTCATAAAGAGTCTAAACAAGCTTGTTTTACTGTACTGTATGACTATGATTGCATTTTGTCATGATGGGAATGGAAATCAAGGGGAAACATAAATTGTGAAAGTAACCACTGTATTGACGTGTACAAATCCACGAGAATGACCTTCTTATTGTAATTTGGTTAATCCCATTACAAGAGGTCCTTCACCTTTTTATCATTTAAATAATAAATATCATACATTTTGCCAAGAATATGATAATTGTAATCGAATTATAATCTTCTTGTTAAATGTACGTTATAACCCTAACCCTAATTTCTGAATACTGGTCAGTACCAGCATTATTTGGTACAGTAATATTGATGTATACTTGTCCAGATTCTGGATATCGTGGATGGTGCAACATCAAATAATGTACTTTATAGAACATTATATTAAATTCAAAAACACGTTATGTTTGGACATAACTCCTACAACTATTTGTTCTGAGTTTAACATCTTAGTCCGATCAGCACTGTAGTATAGTCTTAATGATTACTATAGGGAAAGTACTTTATGTTCCTCTAAAATGTAGGCATGTCTCTGTTTAAGCTTCTAGTTTAAAGTCAAATACTTTATAACATATCCTCAAATCAAAACAAATGTTATTCTTTTGTTTGATTCTGCCTTTTAAACTTCTATTGCTCCTCTTAGCCAGTGAATGTGTATAATATAAACATTCTCTGATGACAAGAGACCCATCTATCATTACAAAGCCCCGTCCTGCTGCAGTGACTCAAGCTATTCAGACAGGGAACATCAGAATTCCTGGAAGATTGTAGCATTATGCTGTGGCCATTAGGTTGAAACAAAGCACACACATTCCACATAGGGGAATTAATGACCTCAGATAGCTCAACACCACAACCGCGAACCCACTTTGATTGATTGTTGCAGTCTTTGGTGTGATATGAAGATGGTGCATGCTCATTAAGTGATATGGAGAGATAACAGCGGCATTTCACATACCGTGTTCTTTTCCGGTCATCTGAAAACCTTACCCTGAAAATGGCTCACACAGTGCAGTGTACTGTAACTCCAGAACTGCAAACAGAAGAACAGAACAACTAAATTATCAAAGTGAAAATAAACCAATGATGGGAGTGGTCATTTTTAGCAGACTTGTGATTGATAAACAAAAAACGTTGACTAGATAATTGATCACAACCATTTAACATTTATAACACCATTCAGTTTCTGCCACACAATCACTTTTCTCTCAAAGTAGACGCATGTTTTGTTAATGGGGTAAGGCTTCTAAAGCTTAAATGTGTTTCCTTTTGCTGTGTGAGGTGGAAGGGATGCATTGCACACGTTATATACACTACATTATTGCCAAAAACTATTTTGTTGTAAAGAATCCATATTAACAAATGCATCACCTTATTCTTCTAACAAAATAAAAACTCTAAGATAACCGTTTGGCTCAGCTAAAAGTAATTAAAAGGCTATTCACTCTACATAGGGATGTTACTCATGCGTTGCATCCCGACAAGGTCACTGGCTGATAGATGAGCATAAGCAGGGGGATTTTTCAGAGGTTATGGAGGTGAGGGTACTGTGGGAACTAGACAATTAGTGGGTGAAAGGTAGGCGGCCATATTGGATGATGACCATGAGATTGATTTACATGGATACTAACCACTTGGCTGCCTGTCAGCAAGGAAGCAGACACCTGGGCACATCTAGCTCAACATACAGCTCAACATTCAACTATTCATCTTTGTGCTGACTGAGAAGACGCTTTGCCAGAAATGTTACTTTCCAAGTAAACATAGAAAGATCGTTTTTACCATTTATTAATATGTTTTAATATGCAATTCTTGACAAAACAAATACAAACATATATTTGTTTGTTACTTGTAACTATTACAGTAGGTTGACTAACTTATCTGAGAATACAAAAAACAAAAAAAAGGTCAACTGCATACAACAAATCTTTAATTAAATAGCCTTTACAATATAGTCATACTGTAAATACTAATCATCGCTATAGCAATCAAGAAACAAACTGTCTTAAACAAAAATGACCAATGCATTTTTCTCTGATATCTGCACAAACTGTCCAGTAACCATATCAGACTTCACTGCAAGTTACTGTAAACATGGATCATGTCTGCCGCCAACAGAATTGTGAGGCTCATGGGAAGTCTTCAGTGTCAGACAAAGGCCAGTATATATTATATTAAACAGACAAAAGCACCACTATAGGTATTAGGCAACTTGTACCAGGTACAGTCACATTGAGGTGAAGGTTTATTTTGGCAGTATTCTCTCAGGATGTCATTTTCAGGACATATTGCCATTAATGCCATATAGGTCACAAAGGATCATATCACAGCAGAGTAAAAAAAAAAAGAAAAGAAACAACAAAAAAAAAGCTTAAAGCTTTTAAAGAACACAGAAACAATGTCTTGCATGCACCTGGGGCATCAAAGCCTCCAAAACTCTTATTCTGGAGTTGAAATACAACAGGCACTTGACAACAGCTGTTAATCAGCTAATGAAACCCTCACTGTTACACAAGCATGCTAGTGGAAAAGGAGCCATAAATTCCTTTCTGTGACAGCATACAAGGTCGGGGAGAGAGTGAGGGTGGAATACGGTACCATGCACTTGCCTTCCGAACATAATGACACATCATATAAATGCTATGATGAAATTATCTCCACCAGCCATTTCCCCTCAGTACGGTATTTTAGGAAATCTTTATTGCTGATTGAACTTAAAAGATACAGTTCAGTTCCCCGATCAACGGTAAATGCTAGTGAATAATGTGACTGGCAAGCTTTTGAGAAATGATGAACAATGACAGTTACGAATTCAATTCAACATCAATTTCTTGTATATATACAATAAATACAATACATGCCTATTAACACTGTTACCACATTATCCCTT
This sequence comes from Aphredoderus sayanus, assembly GCA_027564795.1. Taxonomy (NCBI): domain Eukaryota; kingdom Metazoa; phylum Chordata; class Actinopteri; order Percopsiformes; family Aphredoderidae; genus Aphredoderus; species Aphredoderus sayanus. The sequence continues at coordinate 12,131 of JAODUG010006445.1, read as the reverse complement.
TCCTCTTTGGATTAGTGTCTATTTTCAGCCTCTGGAACTGCGAAACACTGACAACAGTCTACCCTCAGTAAACAGCCTAAGATTACTGAGTTGACTAATATATGGATGCAACATAAGAATAATAAATAGCTTCACATTTGTTTACATCATATTTAACCCTGACCAACCTGCCATATATTGTAAAGAGTAAGGTTACCTGAGCCCATGGTTTAAGGGTGAATTAGCCCACTTAACCTCTTAACTCCATCCACCTCAATCAATACACCCTTGATAGAAAGGGCAAGGGAGTATACTTATGGATCAGTGAGAGTGCTGTGGAAGTGTTCCTTTCTGATGCTGAAGTTGTTGGGAATAGGGAAAGCCCTAGAGCCTGTCATGGTGGTCCAGTCAAATACAATTTATTCAGATGACCTTTACCTCTGTAACTGTGATTCAAGACATCCAGTACATAATTTTAGATTAAAACAAAGTAAACAAATAGGACTGGTGGTGTCTTAAGTACAACTCTAAACTCTAAACTATACTGGTTGCCTGACTTTTTTCTTCAAAAAAACTGATACTAGCCAGATCTTTGTTGGATTTTCAAGCAATTCAGAAGATACATTGCGTCCTTAGAGTTTTAAGCTTATACAGAATATAACTTATGACATCCTGGCTTTCCAGGACGATTGCGTTGCCCCGCCGAGTATCTACTGTCTCTTTAACAACATGGCCCGGAAGTGCAACATTTTCACTGGGTTACTAAGGTTTTCTTTTCCGCTTATTTCAGAAGTGGTGAGAGCGTGGATCCAGTGTAGGTTCACAAAATCGTTTAAAAATGAGCGTCCCAGCATTTATCGACATTACGGAGGAAGACCAGGTAGGCGATAGCATATTTCCTTTAAAAAGGAGTAGTAAGCCTACCAGCCTGTGTTTGTATACAAAAATGGGACGACTAACAGATACGTACAGTAACCGCACAGAAAGCTTACCAGCAGTACTTAGCATGTTAGCTTGCTCATACTCAGTAAAGTAATGTCATGATCATGATGTAGTAAAAGTTAGACTGAAACAACCATAACAGCTAACTACTTCAAAACAACGATGCTGATTTATTAACTCCCATTGTTCTACATTGCCAATTTTAAATATGTAAATTCGCATAATAACATAATTATGTGACAGCTGGTTGTCAACAAACCTGGCTAGCTAGCAATGGGTTCGTATGCCCAAAGTAACCTAGCTGATGCCAGTTGTGCTGGTTAACATTGCTGAAGGTTGCAGGATTCTGCTTCCATTTTATATTGTCTTCTTCTTTCTAAACGTTTAACAGGCTATAGAGCTCAGAGCCTACATTAAGTCAAAAGGAGGCGATATCTCAGAAGAGAATTCTGAAGGCGGTCTTCATGTGGATTTGGCACAGATTATTGAGGCGTCTGACGTCTGTCTGAAGGATGATGACAAAGGTAAGTTGTACAGTATACACTTGTTAAATGTAAATAGCAACCCACGTTTAACAGATATGCATTTTCTCACTCGTTTCCCCTCCTATATACTGTATATGTTTTCTTGCAGATGTGGAGAGTGTGATGAACAGCATCGTATCTCTATTGTTAATCCTGGAGACAGACAAGCAGGAAGCTCTCATTGAAAGTCTGTGTGAAAAACTAGTTAAATTCCGTGAAGGAGAAAGACCCTCCCTCAGAATGCAGCTGTGAGTCCCTTTGCATAGTTACCACAAATTGTCTCCATTAACACCTCTCCTGTATTGTTAGATATGGACAAACAGACCCCCTGTACATGTACATCATTAGTGCATCATTGGTGTAGGGTTAGTAATTGAAAGCATTAAATGTGCTCTATGTAGTTTTGGCCAGCCATCTAATTCAAACTCCACATTCCAAGCAGTTAGGGGGCAGGATATCACCAGAATTTGATGTGAACTGGTTGCTTTGCAAAGTATAGTAAAGTATAGAAATTCTATTGTTTGAATGGATAGTGATTGGCTGTAATTAGTTTAGCTCTTGTGTAAGTGTAAACATTGAAGTCAAACTGTTTCTTGTTGTTATAATGTTGTTATTAAGGATTTTGTGCAGTTAACTTTGATGTGCACACATTTTCATTGAACAGGCTAAGCAACTTGTTCCATGGAATGGATGAGAACACCCCAGTGAGGTACATTGTCTTCTGCAGTCTAATCAAGGTGGCCGCTACCTGTAACGCCATTGCCTTCATCCCCACTGACCTGGATCAGGTACACCTTTCCCCTAATTCTTTTTCGCAGGCACTAACATGGGACCCATATTTTATATATGGATAACTCCATTTGATGGATTTGTTAGAGAGAACAGGTTTATTGTCAGAACTGTTGTTTGCTTTTGTCAAAGATAAGATGGTTTTGAACCAGCAACTTCTCAATCCCCTGTAACCTGACTCTTCCCACTGTGCCGCTGTCGCCCTTATGTTGTTTTTGAAACATAAGTCACTTTGGTCCTTCAGGTACGGAAGTGGATCATTGACTGGAACCTAAACACAGAGAAGAAGCACACCCTTTTGAGGCTCGTCTATGAGGCACTAGTGGACTGTAAAAAAAGGTAATTCCACTCACGTCTTCATATGTCCATGTAGGAGAGTGAGTGGCCGTGGTCTAAAGAGAAGTTGTTTACTAGTCGAATTGGTTTCTAAAGTATGTATTTATTTATTTTTAATAGATACATTTTATTTTAAGTCACTTTTTTGTGTTCTGTGTGACAGTGAGGCGGCAGCGAAAGTGATGGTAGAGCTACTGGGGAGTTACACAGAAGACAATGCCTCACAAGCACGTGTTGACGCTCACAGGTAAACATGGCAAACTGGTATCTCAGCATTGTAGATTTGTAGTTTTAGGAATTGCTCAAAGTTGATGGATTAGTTGGTTCAGCTCTCACTATTCTGTTTGTGTTCTCTTTAGATGTATTGTCCGTGCTCTGAAAGACCCCAACACCTTCTTATTTGACCACCTGCTGGCTCTGAAACCTGTTCGTTTCCTAGAGGGAGAACTCATCCATGATGTGAGTGCTGAACATTGTGCTCAATGACACACCAACTGAGTACTGTTTTAATTGTGTTGGTATAAATGTATGGATGTGCTTTAAAATTGATAGTCTCATTATAAATAAGACTGGTGTCATTTAATAATTTAAACAGATTCATATCAGCTGGCCATTGTCCTAAAAGCAGTTTTTAAGTAACATTTTAATAGAATGTGCCTTAGCTTTTATTTGGCTTCAAACAAGATCAGCTCATACAGTTAGTTCTTTCTGTTCTGCCTTTCACAGCTATTAACTATCTTTGTAAGTGGAAAACTAGCCGCATATGTGAAGTTTTACCAGAACAACAAAGACTTCATTGATTCCCTAGGTAAGTTTACTTGATCTGCCTAATGTGCATGAAGTTCAGTCCAAAGTTGTGAATGGTACTTGGTACTTTTTTGCTATCCTCTATAGAGGTTCCAAGCCAGTTGAGCTGAAAACACTGCAGACTACTGATTGGTCAGAGAGACTATAACTGACTGAATCATTGCATTACACGCTACATGGGACATATCCTACTGCAAGATTCTATAGCCACCGTAATTTATTTATATGTAATGATGAAATTATATAATTATCCTTTACTTATTTTCTATTTCTGTGATGTAGATTGGTACTGGTAAATATAATTTATATTTATTAATATTATCACATTTTCACATGTATTTCTTTAGTTAGGTTGGAAGTCTATAGGGTCAAACTTCATTCAGCTCAAAAAATAATATCCACGATGTGTCTAAAATATGGATATTGCAAGTAGTCTCATGTTGTAAATTCAAGCCATTATTATTAATAATTTAGTCATTAAGTCAAATATTATTTTTAAAGATATTTCAGGGAAATTTCTATTTTTGTACATGTTAATGATTGTTCAGATCAAACCAATGCTTTGTTTTTGTGGCTTGTTTTAATGGGTTTTAAACAGTGATTTACAAATACTTGCCAGTAAGAGAGAACCATTGACGCTTATTGTAACAAAATAAAAATATATCTAGTTATGACAGCCATAGTCTTTTAAAAACTACATTAAACACCTTTTATCTACATTAATTGGAGTATAGCTCTTGAAAACAAACATGCTCAGACAAATGGCATTAGTGCTTTGTTAACATAGTGCAGGAATGTGTATGTCAGCACTGTGTCTCTCTCATGCTGCTAAAAGCTGAGGGCTAATAACAAAAGTGTGTAGGATGGACTCTCCAAACATACACCACAGAGTAGTGTTTGTATTAATGAGTAGATTCCCTGACTACATGCTCTTGATGGAGGCGCAATTAGTGCAGGGAAACTCCCTGAGTTGATGTAATTGACCGTGTCCACTGTGTTTAATGATCCTTGTGTTTTCTCACTAGGCCTGTCCCATGACCAAAACATGGCTAAAATGCGTCTGCTGACATTCATGGGCATGGCAGTGGAATTCAAAGAGATCTCCTTTGAGACCATGCAACAGGAACTTCAGATTGGCCCTGATGATGTAGAGGCCTTTGTGATTGATGGTAGGGCTGCAAATAAATGATATACAGGCACTGAAATTAAAGTGATACTGAAGTTTAAGGACCACCTCCAACATCTACATAGTGCTGTTGTACCACTAGCAGTACAGTGGTCCTTCCGTTGTAAAACCTTTGACTCAGTAGTTTCCACATTCCTTTTGACGACTGTATTTATTGAACCAGAACTGTTTTTTATTTACCTCCCATTGTATTTCTAAAACAAACTTCTAATACGTCTACCAAACTGGTCAAAGCGTTTCCTGTTAAACGTGTTTACACAAAATATTACAAGACTTTGAAAATATTACAGACCTGACCTTTTGTTTACTTTATTAAATTCTCCCCTTATCCTTCTAGCTGTTCGGACCAAGATGGTCTATTGCAAAATAGACCAGACGCAGCGAAAGGTTGTTGTGAGGTAAACGGCAATCATTTCTTTTTTTTCCTTCATTAACAATTATGTTGTTATATAATTTATTGACATAATTTATAGTGAGTACGAGGAGCATCAGTGAGCAAGCAATATCTTGCTCACTGATGCTTACAGGTAGGATGGGTATGTTGGGCGTCAAACCCTTGACTTTTTATTGGTACATCATGAAATGTAGAGGTTGATGTTTATGAGGTCCACCTCTCCACCCCTCCCTCAGCCCTTTAGCATTTTACAGGCTGGTTGTGACTAATTCTAAGCCTCTTACTATTAGCATTTTGTCACATAAGCAACTCATGCTGAACGTCTGATAACACATACCCCTAAGCTAGACAACAGTATGAGTAAGTGGGGTAGTAGATTTTCATTGGCTGTTAGCATTGTCACTTACAAGTCTGTATATAATTGCATGAACGATGCTAGGGCACTTCTTTTTTACTTATTTGAGTTTTTCTATTTTAGGCAGTTTCCTAACCATAGCCTACTTCAGTCAAGCCACTCTCATCTAGTATTGCAATTAATATTAGCAAGCCGTTATCAATTTATCTTTGGCGGAATGGCTAGTTCATGGGGCTCCTCATCATATGCATGTATGTGGGTATCTAATCAGTTTAACTCTCCGAACAAGCCTGCAGCAAAACAAGCACAAAAAAGCAAACAACACAACCTTAAACACATAATGTAGACAAGCCCCGCAACCCATCAGAAAAGGGAAGGAGCAGGGGAGGTGGTGGGGTCCAGCTATGAACCCAGCAATAAAGAGGAATAGGCGGCTACCATTTAAAAAGGAAGCTCCTTCTACAGACCAATGAAAAAGGTTAGGGTGAGTCAGCTGGGTAAGTGATCAGCTGAGTGGCGGCTGGCGTTAGCAGAGCGGACATCCATGGCCTGCCAGAACTAACGCTGCTCTCAATTTATTTAACATATTGATGAGACCTGCAACCAGCCAGACTCCTGTTGTTTCCCACCGAATTACTCCGTATAAGTTTAATGTCCAACTTGGTTATTTAGTTATTTATTTGGTTGTCCTGCATGTCAATCAAAATACTTCTCATGTCAAGTAGGCAGATCTTGCCTATGTCCCAGACTATACGCAAGTTAAGGCAGGCTCTGCAAAACTAAGTGTGAAGTTACTTTTTAAGTGATTGTATATGACTTTCTACCACAAAGTGCAACAGCAGCTAAATGAAAAACACATCCACCCTGGATCTGACAACAAAAAACAAAGGAGCTTGGATTACAACACACACAAGGGAGTGTGATGTCATTGTCTGCTCAGGATGAAATTACTCCACTATATCTTTACATAATAAATTATTGTTAGGTGTCTTTATTGCTATATTAATGTTTAAAATATTAGAGCACTTATAATTTAATTTAATTGATGCAGGACATGCTTTCACCTCCTTATGTCAGTTTTAACACAATTCCCTGTCTATTTCCACCTAATCAGCCACAGCACACATCGTACCTTTGGCAAGCAACAATGGCAGCAGCTGTATGACAGCTTAAGCTCCTGGAAAGCCAACCTAGCAACCGTGAAGTCCAGCCTGCAAACCCTCTCCCCCTCTGCTTAATTCTGTCTTCACCCAACTGTCTAAATGACCAACACCTCCATGTTTTGCTCCTGAAATATTCTGGGTGAAATGATCACCATTTTTATATAACCAATTAAAAATTATGGAGATCATCTGTCAAGGCTTCTAATTTTTGATCTGAACCTCATATGAACAACCCCTTTCTATTGCTCTGAAATGTTTAGACCTGAGCCATTATATTAACTCCACTCTATTTGTTGCCCCATTTTCTGTTATAGTACTTTTAGCAGTTATTTACAGCTGTTTCAAGTTAGGAACACTGTCAGTATCAGATAGGGCTGTTGGGTGGTAAGCAATAGCCAAGGGATTTTCTTTTTCTGGGAACCCTAGAGGTGCCAGTTATATCATGACCTTATGATGACCCTACATGCTAAGGTAAGACTAGTAATGGTACACAAACTGCAAAAGATTCACTCATTTTATCTAAAATGTTGAACTGGACTTGAAGGCATTTGAAGAACATTCTGTATGATTCATGGGTTTCACTCACCTACGTGTGAATTGGCAACTAGGGCTTCTGAATTGGGTATTTTATGAGCATTGCTATTTCCCAATGAGGGGAAAAGTAAATTACCATAACTCTTAGGTTGTACTAAAATCTGTGCTCGGGCACCAGTCCAACACATTAGAATGTGAATTTTTATGATATATGAGCCAGGCATTAGGTGTAAAAGGGGTCTGTTGGAGTTCTCTCCCACTGGGACTGATGAAATCAGCACAAACTGACACAGTGCAGACTACTGACATTGCACTCTGTGAATCACCCCTGCCCTCCCTTCACTAAGTGTCTATTGTGTTTTCCAAGGATTTTAAAATTCCATTCTCAGATTTGTACCACTTTATTTAAAAATGATTGTCCATTATATTAGCTTGGATTTGCGCTCTGATGTTTCATTGTTTTGGTAAATGGCACCTACAATATTGCCATTGTGTTTGTTTGAAGATGTCACTACCCATGGTCTGCAGAAGCTCACTGCTCACTCTTGTGCAGTTGTCCACAGGGAAGCTGCATCAACTGTCTTATCATGAGGAGTATATCACACAACACATTCTCATAGTCACCCGCAAGGTGGTGCACTGCAATCAGAAACAAGTGTACGTAGTTCTGGCATGTGTCTCTACATCTGCAGGAAATCATTTTAACTATTTAACCACATACCCCAAAGAGAGATTGTGGTGGTACACTACTCAATTTGTGTTTAGAATTTCCATTTTGGTTGAAAACGTTTTCGTTTCAAGAGCATACCCCTCCCACATACGAATGCTGAGCTGCTCACACTCCTCTACCCATCCTCCAGCTGTCTTTGATTCAAACTGTTCTCTGCCCCTCTCCAGACAATCACAGCCTTTCATGCACATGCATTCTGTTTTAAACTATAAATGGTGAGCTGGGGCAAAAGCTTCTGTGGGATTCTGAAATGCAACGGAGAAGTCTATGTGTCTTGTGAAATGTACATCATATGAAATGTAATATATTAAGAATATCACATGTTGTGATAGGTTTATGTAGTTATTTATTCATCACATGTTGCGGTCTAAAGTCGGCCTCATGACCCTTTCTTATCATATGTCATATAAACATATTACTTAGGCAAGTGGTGAAAAGAAAATGCCCATATTCTGATTGTGAGCCAGATGGTTTAGTCAAGACTTCTGTGTATGCACATAAGATTATAAATCACTACAGTGAGTTTGAATGCCGACTTCAATTGAACTTTCGCAGCAGTCACTTTACTATTCTTAACTATGCTTATAGGCCTATGTGTTGCAAGAAAAGAGGGGAATATATGATAAACTACAAGCAAACATTTCACATTCACACATCACACGTTTTCTTTTGATTAGCAATGTAAGAGCTTGACAATGTCCAGGCACATAGCCAAGTACAAAAAGGGGCCTACTGCCCTTCAATTAGCACCATCCAGTAGTCGTCAGATAATAGCTCATTGTTTGCTACTATCTTTTCATTACATAAACACAGGCCTAACCTAAAAGATAAATCTACAGACAGTGAGACATACATGTAAACACTTAAATACAGAATGATAGGCAGAAAATGATACCCTGCACTGATATAGCCTGCTGCGGGCGATGTGGTTAAAAAAATATTAAAGCCTACTGTATAACATCTGGTTGGAGTGATTTATGTGTGTGTAGTAGTAGTTATCATATTCCTCAACAATAGAATCATTGCTGAATTCAAGTATGGCAGATCTGAGAAAAACAGATAGGTTACAGATCACTTATACGGTGGGCTAAATTTATTTTCCGCGCTGAACACTAAAAAGTGAAAGAAAACTCAATGAAAAGTAAAGGCCAATGCATTGTAGATCAGGAGTTGGTTCAAAGTGGTTTCGCAAATTTCAATAGAGACATAATGTCTAAAATATATTTTTGTTAGGATAGTTGTTATTAATGTGATGGATGTTAACTGAACTCGCACAATGAACCTCCAGCTCGTGGTGATTTCTAAAAATGAAAAACGTAGGTTACTAATATGCCTACTTTTAATAATATAATGAATTGTTTTTGCATTATTGCGGTGTTCAAGGAATCGGCTATGCGAAAACAAGCGTGTGGGCAACACAGACATTTTGGCTGCAGTACCAGCGTTGGCCACCATGACAGTCCGATAAGGGAGCAAGACTCACTTCTGGGGGCTTGCTGCCATCTCGTGTCACTTTTTTGGTCAGCACATCAGTCAAAACGATAAAAAAATGTAGGTGAGTGAAGTGAAACCGAAATGTTCGATTGGTCTAGTCTGCGTTTTGGTCCATTTTACTTACAACTACACAGGCAATATTTTTACACGAGGCTTGCCGCTCATGGGGACTGGCGACCATCTCGTATCATTTTTGTTTTTTTGTCAGCATATCAGATGAAACAATAGGGTGAAACCTATGCGAAACTCAACCGTTCGATTGGTCGGGTCTGTGCAGGTACTTTCGGCAGAAATGAGGTCACATATTTCTGACTTCATCTTTATGTGTAAACAAAGTAAATTACAAAAATAAAGTAGACACGCTCTTTGATCCATGTTAATTCCAACTACATGGAATATATATTTCACAAATAATACAAATTTAAACTTTTAAAATGTGTCATAATGATCTGTTTATGGTGACTTCTAC
>JAODUG010006435.1:0-28280 GCA_027564795.1 Aphredoderus sayanus | reverse complement strand
TCTCTCTCTCTCTCTCTCTCTCTCTCTCTCTCTCTCTCACACACACACACACACACACACACACACACACACACACTCTCGTTCATTCTTACTATATCAACGGTGTTGTCTGAAACATACTGTGCGGCTTCTGCGCGTCATTTCACTGCAATGGAAATTAAATGAAGGTAGCTTAGTGCCATGCTTTGGAGGATGTACTGTATGGGGGGATGCTAGCTGCGCCGGTGGACTGGACCTTCAATGAGCTGTGGATTTGCGCTTTCGAGTTGAGGACACAGCAATCACTCAGCCATGCAGAAGCCCCGGCTATAAGAATAATCTTTTCACCTGACTTTTGGGAGCTCTGCTTTTTTCCCCTCCGAATTATTTATTCCTTAGGCTACTGCTAAGCACGGTGAGACCATGGAGTCTGACTGAAATAGATGTTAGATTGGTCGCCGTGACTGCAATCCGCAGCACACATGGATGTCTTCAGCTTTGTGAAGATGCCAAAGCTGTCAGGGTGAGTTGCTGGATGGTGTGTGTGCCTGCCTGCACCTGGACAGTGTTTGCCTCATAGATGTGTGTGATATAGAATACTCAGCGGTGACAGGAGCCTTTTCTGGATTTTTTTGGTATAAATGTATAGTATATAATGAATAATGACGACTTTATTTTAGGATTATGTAAATGACTTGAAATGTTTATTTACTGTCATAGCAGTAGAGTAGCTTGATGTTCCTTATAACGGTAAACAAAGTTATTTGTATATTAAGAATGTGTATTACAAGTAGCCTATATGCCAACAACTCACTAAGATTGCCATGGTAATCCCTTACCCAATCGCAAAAAAATGTCAAAGCTACCATCACACTGACACACTAGTGAATTATCATAGTGGTCTGATGCCAAACTGACAGGCCCTTAGGTGGGCAGCAGAACTCATTTGGCTCTATTCACAATGTAAAACTAATTTCACAATTTAGAAATACTGTAGGCCTGTATTAGAATCAAGGAGCAATTGAACCTGATTTGGTGAAAGCCATTTAATGTGTTAGTCTAATTCTCTTGCAGCATAATTTTATCATTGGCCAGAGACTCACCTTTTGCACCCATGGGTCTGTTAAATTGTGTTGATCTGCGAGGGTAATCCTCCTAGGGGATTTGTGTCCATAAGCAGAACCACGCCAATGGTCCTGAGATCCGTTTATCAAAAATGGGACACCTTTAATGAGATATGTGTCACACATTGGAGGATTCACTTGCAAAACATTTCCTTTCATATGAGTCACCACTTTACTGTATGAGCTGGCGTTTATGTCATCAGATGTGTTTTTCAGAATACATATATTTTATAGACCTAATTTAGGCAATCTTACATTCCACATGAAGTGGAACGTAAGACGGAATGGTAGGGCGGATCGATTTTGTTGAGTGTTCCTTCATGGCATTGTTGAACACCCAGTGTTAGTGCATTCTGCCAGTGTTTGTAAGACCACATTTTAACACCATGTACCAAATAGCAAGGTTTATGCCTAGGTGAGGTAAGCAAATACATTTCATTTCATCAAATTCAGCAAATGTCTCTTCAGGAGCCACTAGCCTCCTGGGTCAATACATGGAAACATAAACAAAGTGGTGCAGAACACAAAACACAACATAGTATTGGCAGTGCATGTCCAATTTGGGGAGCTATGACATTAAAGGTAGAGATGTGGAAATATCAAGTAAGTCCAAATGACAATCTTTCTCAATCACGTCCTCCTGATTTGTTCCACTCGCTACATATCATTTTTAAAAACGATTCAAATAAAGTCATTTGTCAAAGAGGTGGTGTCAATCAAATCACTAACAGGTGCGTTTTACCACCTTCAGCAAGTCAAAACACAAGCACTTAATTGCTGTCTGCACCAACTGACCTACAATGATTGGCTGAAGGTTCTGTTACCAGCCATGTTGATTTGAGAGTTCACAATGCAAGCTGACACGGGCTGTAAAAACGTGAACAAAATTGTATGTCCCTTTCTGGTATCAGCCAGGAATGTTTAATCAAACACAAAACACTTCTACAACAGTAAATGTGACAATGTAATAAACAAAAATGGATACAGTATACTTCTGGTGTACCACAAGAGGGAGACTACTGTATACCACAGCTTGGTAGACAGTCGTTCAAGCAAATAGGCTACTGTATTGGCTAGTACGTGTTTCAGGAAGGATATGTCTCTGATGGCAGGAGGAATATGATTTGACAGGGGGCTGTTTTGTTCTGGCTTATGGAACATTTTACACAGTGGAGTCCATTGGTCAAGGGATCCTCAGAAATAACCTATTTTAGTCCACTGTACATCATATCTATAATGCCACTGGATGTGTCAACTGTCAGTTTGTGGATTTTCTCTATTTTTATATTTGGTTTAATGTCTAAAAACATTTCAGAGACCATTTTCTTTCCCTGTCTGAAACTTTGCACATTTATAAAACTAAATTAGAGACTCAACATTTATAGATCCCATTGTACTGTACCTATAGTTGTTTATTGATTTCACTGAGAAATGAATGTAATAGCCTACAAAAACCCACATTATATAATAGCCTATACAATGAGCGAGTGTGTAGCGAGTATAAAAATAATATGTTTAGCACATAGTGTCCATGATGTTTTGAGCAGATATGCCTATTAGTTTTCCATAAACTGTCAGATACTATACTTTTATCGACTTAACTTGTACTGTAGAAGAAGTGACCTTGTTGGTCTCATGTGTTAGACTTCTGAATTGTCCTTTCTTGTATTCTTTACAATGATAAACCTATGTTTCTATGCAGAGGTTATGGGATTGGATGTAATGTGATTAGTTGACATTTTCCATAGGCCTACACTTTTACATCAAACAATATACTGTAGACCTACAGTACATATACCAGACATTGTACACCAGTAAACAGACAGTGTTTTTCAACAGCAGAAAGGGAAACACAATTACAGTATATAGTGCTGTTAAGCTAAGATTAGCACATTGTGTTACAGTACATGAGAAGTCAAAGCTACTGTAACCTAGTGCCAATGGGGTAGTTTCATCATTACATTCGGTTAATTTAATACTTACCATAGAGTAGCAAATCAGGCCCGCAGAGGCTAGAGTGTAATATAGAACCAGAAAACTCTTTTACATCTGTGTAGAGCCTCTTTGTTACAGTTGGCTCATGCTTGATGTTAATAAAGTGAGGAGGGCTCTGTCTGGACACAGCTTTGATTAACCTTCCCAGGGGCAGCGTGGTTGCCCTGGGTGAAAGCCATGTGCTTGATGAAGCTTCTTGTGTCCCAGAGTGTATTAAGTTCAGCATAGTAATCTTTATTTCCAGATGAGAGACCTTGTTTCTCTGTGTTGGTGGTTCAGTGTGTATAATGAATCTTCCTAAAATGTGTAATTCTCTCTGCAAATGGTGGTACTCAAATACCTACTTGATTGCAATGTGATTTAATTCACACCTTGAAAGATAGTGGGTGTAATGAATGAACAAATGGTGTGTGTTGTTTGTTTGCAATCTGACATTGAGACTGCAGTACCTCACTCTTACCTGTGAGTGGTGCAACAGTGTTTCTTTATCTATGTTTGTGCAGTCTGTTGGTTAACATGCAAACTAGATGTGAAAACGGTGGGGCACTGATTTGCTCATTATGAAATACTAGGAGCATCATGGTGGGTGAGTTGCTTCCCAAATGCTATTTTCATTCCCACACAGAAGAGAGTAAGCAAGCAAGATCCCTATATACAGTAGGAACACCCAAGAGCTGCAGAGGATGGTGCTGTTGCCCATGGCAACAGTATCACCTCATAGTAAGACAAATACAGAAATGCAACACATAGACTTGTTCAGAAGTAAAATGTGCAATATATAAATAGTCACTTGTGTGCTGACATGCATGTATTGGTGTGGTTAGATTGAGCCATTCTAAACATGTGCATGGTAGATGATGTTGCTGTTTTTTCAGAATATTTTTTCAATGTAATATCTAAATCTTGCACAGAATAAAACAATGAAATGCATAGGCTTAAAACACAAAGTAATAACACTGATGCACACAGTATGTATCCTATTTAGCTTTCCACTACATTGAACCGTTATATATAATATTTTGTGCTTTCATGTCTGAAACAAAAGGCAGTGCATCTCTGCCCCCAACAGGATGCAAGCAGTCTAAAAGCAGAGATAAGGCTTGTGCCTCTGCTGCATTTCCCATATTTGTTCACATATTATGCACCTAAATCTACTTCCACTAGCACCCTCTCTGTACTTCATGTACACTGTGGTAAAGAGCACACATAGTAATGTAACAAATGCTGCACAGGTGAGTTTTTCATTTAGTGTGTTTTGAGTCTTTGGTCTATTTTATTATGATTAAGTTCTACAAGATGAAACACAACTGTCCAATACAAAATATCCTTTCTAGTAATGATGTGGTACCTGTGGTTTCATATAGCCAACAATACCCACAGATATTAATTATTAATCCATAGTAAAGTGTTTAAATGATGTGACCTGAGGCTTGTCTCCCATAAAACACGTATATCATCCACTATCTTGTCTTAATAATACACAAAAAGGCTCTCATGTGACTGGTTAAGCCAGGCTTCGAAAGAGAGAGGGAGATACAAGTGAACTACTGTGATAAAGCAAGGATCAGATTCTTCATAAAACATTAATAAATGACTAAAAAGATAGGAAAATAAACCAGAAATCTTTATGCTGTATTCATCAAATTCAAATCAAATAAGATAAAGCATGAATCCTTATTTTCTAAATAAGGAAATGTCTCACATACATTTTAATATTGTTTTGATTGTTTGAATTGATCACCTGTTTTTTATTATCTTGATGCCGGAAATAACTCCAAACCTGTCTCAAGCTATTATTACTTTTATACTATACTTCAGTAATAATAATGATAATGTTAATAATACAAATAATACTGTTATTATTATTATTTATTTATGAAAATTTAATTTTATTGTTATTTTGTACAATTTCAAAGAAGCCAGCTGGACATGCTTTGGGCTGCAACAACTGGAATATTAAAACATAATTCCTCTGCCACTCACTCTTGGGTAACTTGTTCATGAATTGTGTAGCATGCCGTGGCCACTTGGCGCTCCATTACTCAGGGCAGACATCATTTATTAATGACGCTGAGAAGGATCAGTTTCACTGTCCTGTGGACAGTGGATGGACCTGTCTTTAAGCTGTTATTCCGCTGGGGTGCTTTGACACAATGGCATCATACACCTTTGGTCTAAATACAGACAAAATCAAAGATCACAGCCTCTGTTAGTGTGCAATTAAGGTATGTTAGGCAGGAAAAGCACACATGGATTTTCTATTGTTATTTCTTAAATGCAGAATGGCAATCTGAAGGCACCTCCTTTAAATCTGTGAGTAGACTGATTGATTAACTTAAGCAATATGTTTCCTATAATATACCCCTCCTGTTGTCCTTATAATATCGTCTTGAACCACCAGATGGCGTCATCAAATTGTGTATGATTGTGTCGATCTCTTTATTGTCATTGCTGTGTGTATTTAATTATTTATTAATTATTTCTTTATGCATTTGTTTGTTTTTTGTGCATTTTAACCCTCCTGTTGTCCATGGTTTCAAATGCACACCTTGTTTGCTAGCAGTACACATCATATGTCTTTTAAGCTGTAGAATTAAGTTTAGCGCGTTCTACCTGCCACAAAGAGCTGGTGCTTTGGGTCAGTTTGACCCAGAGGATATCATGAGGGATACTGTAGATCACGGGGCCGATGTCCTGCATGAGGGATTAGATCAAACTATAATTCATATTTGGCTAACCAAAGTCAGTTAAGACAGAAAAGGGAAGTAGTTAATATTACAGTTTTTGTTGGCAGAACATGAAATGGAATAGAATAGATAGTAGAAGTGGAACAGATCAATACGATCATGATGGGCCCAACAGTGCCAGACAAGTTGTGTACACGCTAGAGGAAATATGTTCTAAATATACACTACAGGGACCTACTGCTAATGCACTGCATGTCAAATAAATCCATACTGGTGGAAACACTAATATCCCTCAAACGCAGCATTGCATTGGGACAGATCACATTGTGTTGTCGGCTCCTAGCCCTCTACAGTACTATAACTATGAAACTGCTGTACAGTATGTGGCTGGTCCAGGATTTCATTAAGAATTAAATGTACTACCCACAAGTGATTTTCAGATTAAGGTTAAATCACCACAGGACAGGACACAACAGGATTTATGACAGACCTTTAACCATGTAATACGTAATAAACGTAATAATGATATGTTTTATAATGGAATAAACACAGTGTTGAGGAATCATGCGTGTCAGAACAGTCATATCTTTGCCGACACACACACATAAACACGATTCTCACTGCAACAGTAACTGGGGAAACATTAAGAGGGAGAGAAAGAGGAGCTTTGAATAATGAATGTGAAGTGCCGTGTAACACAGTAGACAAGCCTTTGAAGTGACATAACTTACTGCCATGGCTTTCATAGCAGCGCCACTCTGCAGACACAAAGACTGAGATAAAGCAGGGGGTGGGGGCAGAAAAAAGAAGGAGACAGGCATACAGAGAATGATAAGAAAGTAATTCAGAAAGATGAGGGGGCATACAGTGTCTTGTGACATTTCAGACATTTACTGGGGATCATATGAAAAGCACTGTATGATATATGTAGTATGCAATTATTGTGCTTTTTAAAGCTGTGTTGGTGTGTATTTGTAAGAGAAAGCAAAATGTGTGTGATGTTATTGTGATTGTGCAAAATAAAACGGATATAGTTAGCTTACTGGGAAGTTCATAATTGTTCCTCAAACAGTGGAGTAACTTATTGAGGGCTTCAAGCCTGATCAAGAATCTGCTGACTCAGAAATAAAACTAATTTCATGGCTCTCAAGCACAAGAGTGAGGCGTGACAGTGTCTGTGTTACATCATTTATTTGATTTGCATTCATTGAGTTATTCCTGGTTATGTTGTTTATCACACTGAAATTTCCTCAGAGAACATGACTCAGTTATTTATGTTATGATTGAGAGGGTTGATAAGATCAGCTGATACACTATTGGCACATACTTATATTTTCATATAAGTTGGTCAAGCACTTTTATTCAGCTTGAGAATTTATGTTTTTTTAAGCAATGTCCTCAGACATTCATATAGTTTGCAACCATTGCTAAAAATATATGCTTTTAATTTATACAGATTTTTGTGAAGTATTGGTGTAAAATATATTATAATATTTTTACTCCCCAATATCAGCATCGGCATCTTTCCAGTGGATCCCCTTATCGGTCAGGGTTCTCCCACTGAACTAAATCCTTCCTATGTCTCACTCTCCAGCCACAGGACCAAATCCTCAGGCTGGCCCCCTCCTTCGGGGACTTGGAACGCGTCACACGGACCCCCCAATGGATGGGACATGGGTACCAATAGAGAGGGGCGTGACTGCTACATCAAGTAAGCAACCGTAGTGTAGAGCGGCTCTTCCTCTCCGCCAGATGTTTTTCCGCGATACGTTGGCAGGCTGCGATTATTCCAGCCATGTTACTGCCTGCACACTGTTTCCATCTGTGCCGTCAGAATACTGATTCCCCAATATTTCCTCTGCTCTCTCTCTCTCTCTCTCTCTCTCTCTCTCTCTCTCTCTCTCTCTCTCTCTCTCTCTCTCTCTCTCTCTCTCTCTCTAAAACACACAGTCACATTGCAAGGCATACACTCAGACACAGACACAAATCAGCCCACTCAGAAGGACTTGTGTGCGTGTGTGTGTGTGTGCGTGCGTGCGTGTGTGTGTGTGTGTGTGTGCATGTGTCTGCATGCGTGTGTGGGGGGGGAGGGGGGGTTATACTGCTGCTGATGGAGGATTCGCCTGCGCAGGGAGTCAGGGACTTGTTTTGATCTCAGATTCTGCATGTGTCTGCGATGCCGGCTTGAGGTGCTATCAGCTTAATCATTCCTTCAGGCACGTCTGGAAATCTGTGTAGACAGGTAAAGTCAAATATGCTCTCATCTTTCCTATGCGTGTGTGTGTGTGCGTGTTTGTGTGTGCGTGCGTGCGTGCGTGGGTGGGTGTGAGTGTGTGGGTTTGTGCATGCAGAATTTTCCGGTGTAACAAGTGAATGTATGGCTACTTATGTGTTCACTGTTTGTTTGTTTGGTTGGTTGGTTTTATGTTTTTGGACAGGGGATTATATTTTGTCTTTCTCTTTTCTACTGATGTGCAAGCATGCATTCACATCGGCTCAAAAAATATTACAGCCTGCAATAACCACTTTCCAACACATCACCATTATCTTGCTTTATCACCTTACAATTTTACAATTTATTGATTAAAAATGATTACACTAATTAACTCTGAATGATATATGTTGACTTCACAATAACTGAACACTTATCACATATAGTATGGTCTGTTTGTAATGTGGTGTTGCTTTACTTGACTGTGTTGTTCCTCTCTGATGTGAAGATCGTGTTTCTTTATGCGGTGCCCAGTGGGAGACATACTGTAGAAGTTGTGACACATGGGTTTTTAGCAACAGCAGTGTGATGTCAGAGGGGTTACATAAGAGCTAAGGAGCGGTTGATGTGCTGAATGCAGTGGGTCTGGGTGAAACATTGCATAGAGGCTCTTACAGCTTTTTTTGAGCAGAACGTGAATAATCTACAGTCAATGTCATCGCGTACGCTTGTCAAGGCTTCACTGTCTTGATACTAAGTTGTATTTCTTATCAAAATGTGGGTGGACACAGCATGTACGTGCAAAAGCCAGGAACACACACACACACACACACACACGCATACACACACACACACACACACAATACATTATATGTAACACTGTAGTTCAGAGGGTGCTGTAACATTGTTCAAGGGTGTCTGACAGACTAGATCAATATCAGTACACACTGGTGGAACAGCAAAGTTACAGAGGCTGCTCATTAAAATGGCCAATGATTGCACAATACTGGGAATAAGAAATAGATTGTTGATTATTCATCTGGGCAGGATATATTATTACAAATGTGGTATCTATGTTGACATAAAAAGCTTATTGCAGTGATCTCATATTAAACAATTGCAACATTTAGAACAAATGGCCTTAGCAAGCTAGACCTCATTGATTTACTGAGGAGGTATTTCAGTCTACCAATTTGATATACAGTATACACTCCAGAGAAGTGCACTGAATAACATCAATAAACAGTTACTGTGAATGTTGTGCTTTGATTCAAACATATCTGACATCTTCATTAATTTTCCAGAAGTAATTCACACCTACGATAGGAAGATATAGCAGGTGTTAATGTTGACAAAAACATTTAACATAAGTCTTGCTCATGGTTGTGGTGACTGCATTGCACAGTGTTGTTTATGAGCTCTGTACAGAGGAGTGTAGGGCTATATTATCAACTAATGGGGATGATTAGGGACCATTAACGCATGGCTGTCAGTACTTTGGGAGACTAGCCATTTTTACCAGGTGGCCTTGGTTGGAGACGACAGTAAACTTCCTGAATGCCTGTGTCCATATGTTTTTGTGTGTGCGCAATCTGCTCTTTGTAATATATTTTTGCACACATGCAGCAGAAGCACCTGGTGCAATTCAAGGTTATACATTACTCAATCGATGTTCATGATTGTACTTGTAATGGCAGAATGGTGCAAAGCAGAAAGAGTGTTGCAGTAAGACAACTACCAGTTGTATGATATGAAATAATACGTTTTTTTCATCTCACAACTGAATCCTTACAGTTTCCGGATGTTTCAGGATTTTGTGTTGTGTGGAGCAAGTAAAATTGGAAACATTGGAAGAGAATATAAAACAAATTAAGTGTTTTTATCTAGCTCTGTATGGCTGCCTGAGCCATGCCAGCCTGTTTGAATGTGTGTGTGTGTGTGTGTGTGTGTGTGTGTGTGTGTTTGTGTGTGTGTGTGCGGGTGCAAATGCATGAGAGAGATTCAGTTTGTGCGTGAGCACAATTTTTTTTCAAATAAAACCTGAAATTAAAAACCTGGTAATATTTTAATTCTCTACACAGATTGAATTGATAGTCCTCAGGTCTCAGTAAGGTTCAACATGGTAAATAAATGGTGCACCTGTGCATGTGGGAGGCTAACCAACCTGTTTGGGAGAAATTGTTTTCTTATACTGTAATAAGCATACAGTATTTATTCATTGTATTTCCCTAGACCCTACACTATATCACTGAAAATACTGTACCGTATATTCATTCTTATATATATATTTGTACTTTTGTACATTATACAGTACAAATGTATGTGTTTTTTTTGCAATTAACTTGGAACTGGGGCTTCATCCAGTTTTAACATCCCTTGTTTGTCATCGTTAAGGTAGTAAACGCGGTATGTGCTGAGGTTTTAGCTTTTGTCATAGTAGCAGATCTCCCTTTGCTCCCATGCCTTGAAAGATTAATTGTTGGTATTTAGTAGCGAATAGTACACGTGTCAAGAATAACTGTGAATTACACACTGTCTTGCCTGCCCACAGCCCTAATTAGCCAACACTGTTGGCACCCTGGGGAGCCAGCTCTGCTGAGGTGGTTGGGTTTGCTGCCTGAGGGAAGACTAATGTAGGAACATGTACACATCAGAGGACATGTAAAATGTTAATCTCTCATTCTAAGAAATCTGCAAATTAAACATTATCTATGGCAAGGGCAAGGGGAAATCTATCAAGACGTATCGAAGCAAGAGGTGAAAGAGAGTTCAGGCTGAAGTGGACCTTGTTCATGGAGCCAGGTGGCAAAGCTTCTGTTTCCAGAGATAGCATGGTTCAAGTAGAGTTAAAATATGGACTTAGTCTGATTCTGCTACATTGGTCTGCTGCATCAGTACAGCACCTTAATGAGACAACCAATCATACAGTACATGTGTAAATAAGTGCTAGCTAAAACAGTGTACACTATGTAGATTTGAAGTCACCTGAGGGCTTTCTGCAGTGAATAAAACATATGTTTGGAGTGTGTGTCATCACTCACAAGCTCTGTTTTAGAATAATTTTGTGTTTTAATCCAGTGATACTCTAATCTTCTCTGGTTTTTAACAACTTTAAAACATGGAGCCACTGAATAATTCAAATAAGTCAAGTGTGTTCCCTTTTTTCAAGAGATTCAACACTTGCTTGCGTGTTAAAGTATTTAGACTGTATTTGGTTCAGTTAGTTAAGCCTTTTTATTTTTATTTTATTTTATTTTATTTTATTTTTTTGCATCATGAATATTCCTACTAAAATATATCTTAGGAAATGCACCCACATGAGGGCTATGGTCGCAGTATCATGGCTGCCCCTCCTCTCCCACAGCCACGTCTCCCAGAGCGGCTCTCTGGAAGAGGTTTGCTTGGAGGGAGACAGGTTGGTCCCACCGGCGCCCCGCAAGGTGGAGATGCGGCGAGACCCGGTGCTGGGCTTTGGCTTTGTGGCAGGCAGCGAGAAACCCGTGGTGGTCCGTTCAGTCACGCCAGGTAAAGTAGCCCACCTGAAGGGTACATTTTGATAGAGCCATGAGTCATTCCACCCCATTTCCATTGGCAGTGGGTGACATAGTCCTAAAATACAGCACAAACAAGGGGGGATGGAATTGCCCACTCGATTCTTGCTACACTGATGAATCATCAGTGTAGCAAGACTCAGTGAGTAAGTCTTCATTAAAGACTTAGAGAAGTAAGCCAATGGAATGAGGAAGAATGGCTGAATCCTTGTGCAATTTGTACCACTTAGCTCTTGTTTGGTGTGTGTTGACAGGCGGTCCCTCAGAGGGCAAGCTGATCCCAGGGGACGAGATCATCATGATAAACGATGAGCCAGTCAGTTCAGCACCCAGGGAGCGGGTTATCGACCTCGTCAGGTACGCCATTTGCCGCATTTCAGGCGTCTGAATGTTTCAAACGGTTCACAGGTCACTGTATGTGCGACTCGCTTTTGTACCGGTTGCTGCCGTTCAACTCTACTGTATGCCAGTGTGTTTGTGTGAGCATTTGTCATTTGATTAATGCCACTGACACAGCTGTGAGGCTGTGTGCCCTGTGCTGCAGTCTGTAAAGGGTAGATTAGTGAATATATGGCCACGTGAAGGCCACTCTAACCACAGCTTCTGCAGCCGTCTTGGCAGTGAAATGCTATGCATCAGCACAGTATCTTAAGGAAGGCATGCCACTTACAGATGTCAATCCTGCAGCTGCCTGTCATAGTCTAGTAATTTATCTAAACCAGTAGTTGGCAACATACAGTAGGTTTGGGACCCACAAAGTGGTCATGAGAGGTTTTTCAGGGACCATTAGACCATTTAGAGATAAAAGACTGTTCACGTTATCTTCTATACACTTCATACTAATAGGGTGCATGATTATGCAGTGCTAGCCCCTGAACAACATTGCCATCTGTATTAGAGAATTGCTTATTCGAAGTACAGCTCCACTTACCTGACACGCCAGATGATTGTTATACACACAACCATATATAGTTCTATGCACACAACCATCTGGGAGGCCGTCAATCAAGTCAAAAAGGGCTGACACTTCACCTGCCAAAATACTTTGCAGGTGAGTGAATTAACCATCTGTCTTGCTGTAGGAACAGATCAGGGATTGTTGTTTTCGAGTTGCTTTTGCTGTCGTCACACCAAACCACGCCGTAGCTGATTGGTCATACACTAGAGTTACCAGACAGAATTGAAAGGACTGTTTGCCTCTCTAGACTGATTTTCGTCAAACTGAAGCTCGCGAGACCATCCTGATCCCGCCAGGCTATAGCTCCACTGCACAGTACACAAACTACCCCACATTGTGTCTTTGACAATGAAACAAACAAATCCATGTCATTTTTTTTTTTACCATGGAATGTAACACATTAAATAGTTGAAAAAATGTGGGTGCAATGAACCAATTCTTTTGCAAGATGCAGAATTTATTATGCGTAGTCTATCAAATCAATATGACCTGAAATAACAACAGCTCCCCTCTTAATATATGACAATACTACAGAGAAGGATGAAGAAACAGTATGTTTGTGTTCTTTCTCCTACAGGAACTGTAAGGAGTCCATCGTGCTGACAGTGGTTCAACCTTACCCAGTGAGTGTTCTCCATCTTCAAAGGACTCACTCTAAAGATACTGAGTAAACCCCCAGGAGTAATAGTCTTCAATAGGCGGTTTGTGTGCAGAGCTGATTACTTTGTTGACTCATGAATTGTGCCCATATGTCTGCAGCGGCGCTGTAGATACATGTGCAAGTGTGTTGCAGTGTGATACAGCTAAGTCAGACAAGAGTCTCCATGCTCTGAAATCCTCTCAAGTATTTCCTCAGAGCTTCTGAAGGATGTAGCTGCTGCACTACAGCTCACATGAAATCACGGAGTACCAGATGGTGTTAGATTCAGCATTGTGAGCAGATATGCTGTCATTGTTTACAGTTTAGGAAAGAGGTCAAAAGAGATGGCATACTGTGTGAGTCATCATGAAAACTAGAAAAAAGTATCATGAATAATTTCAATGTACACTGTAGTAAAATATCTGGGTTGCATTCCCTGGAGTTATGGCAAACTTTCATAAAAGAGAATTGTTATACCATATACACTTCTAAATTGGAGCCTTGTATCAAAACATTATTAATTTCAATTACTAGTGTTTCTCAGTACCACAAGTGTTTCAGGGGGAAAGAACAGATGTGTTATTTTCTACGCTTCCATTTTCACTTCCACTTAATCTCAGCAATACTTGAAAGAGGATTTGGTTTGCATTAAAAAGCTTTCCCAAATCCCAAAAGAGGCAGGCGAATATGAAGTGCTGCTATTCTTATTCAGCCTGTAATTGTTCCCATCTACCAGACATCGCTTTGTAGACTCGACGCACCGGCAGAGAGGGAGTCCTGTCTCTCCTGCACTTACATAAAAAGAAATTAATCCTGTCAAGCGCAAAGTAGAGAAACGGAATGTTTTGATAAAGATGCCAAGTGCCCGAAGGAGGGAGTCTATCCAGACATGCTAATAAATGTCATCTTCATCTGTGTTTTCTCCTTTGCACTGAAGTCGCCCAAATCGGCGTTCATCAGTGCTGCCAAAAAAGCCAAGTTAAAGTCCAATCCGGTTAAAGTCCGCTTTGCCGAGGAGGTCATCATCAACGGCCAGGTCCCTGTAAGTCGCCCATGCAGGACAACAGTGCACTCTGCACAATCTCAAACTACATATATATTAACTGCACACATGAATGTTCTGTATATCAAGGCTATGCTAAGGATATCGATAATAAACTGGTAACTTTAAATGCTACTTCTCCCTTTAGTCTTTTGTCTGCACTGTAATTCCTTTTTAATACGTGTATGCGGGTATGATTGACATAAATCAGTGAAGCTCTCTAGAGGGGATGGGGAGTCTCTATTGTAGAGCTTGACTGATTTGTCAGATGATTCACAGAGCATCACTGCAGGGATGCTGTCAGATAACCACATTGCCTGAGAACTGGCAGTGACTTAAACATTAATACCAAATGACAATTTGATGTTCTGCTTTAAGTAGGTTTTAAAAACCTTTATTTATTTCTCAGCCAGATTTTTCACTATCACACTGCTTACCCAAGAGTGAAAACACCACTACATGAATCCCTTCACTTACAACTTACTTTGCATGCACATTCTCATTGACAAACCGGAAAAATATTTATCAGAAATGTATCTTAATGGAACAAGGGTGTTTATCTCTCTCTCATTCCTTTCCCAGGAGACCGTGAAGGACAACTCCCTTCTTTTTATGCCAAATGTTCTGAAGGTGTACCTTGAGAATGGGCAGACCAAATCCTTTAAATTTGACAGTAACACATCCATTAAGGTATCACTGCAAGTCCTATGCTTCACTGTTTACGTAAAAAGGCCTTGCATACTGTCATATAAAGTGATGTTATATTATTTTAAGCCTGTGCTGTAAGCATTCTAGATTCTGAAGAAAGAACTGTGCTTGTTATTGTGGCCCACAGAAGTTTATTCCGACAAAATACAATTTAATTAGCGGTGGAGAATGGTGATGTTGGTGATTAAATCTCCAGGGACAACTTGATATTGTTATAATACTGCATCTATTCAATAATATGTAAAGTAGTTATGATCTTAACAATATGACATTATTTCATGTGGCAGAGTGCATATTGTATTTATATTGGCCCTCTCTGTGTATAAGGATGTCATCATCACCCTGCAAGAGAAGTTATCTATTAAGAGCATCGAGCACTTTTCTCTCATGCTGGAGCACAGAGCTGACGGCTCAGCCAGCAAACTCATGCTCCTGCATGAGCAGGAGATGCTAACTCAGGTAAGCTAACTCAGTACTGCACCTGGCTCTGGCTACAGTGATTACAGGCATCACAAGGAACAGGTTGGGGTTAGGCATCTTTCTTATAGTGTTATATTGTAGGGCAACTCCAGCGCTCAAAACGTACATATAGTGCTATGGCTTAAACCCACAACCTTCTGACTGGGAGTTGTATAAAAAAATACAAAATTACTGAGGAAAGAAACTGAATTACAAACAGAAAAGATTGACATAGTCATGAATTTGAGTTATGTCTTAAAGTACCTGTGATAAATGACCAAAATTATCTATCTGGGGTCAAAATGACACCAGTCGCTAGGATGAGGGTTGAAAAGGAGAGTCAAAATGTTCTGTACTTAGCAGATGTGCCATCACATAACACATCTTTTATTTGTCTTGTTCATCAGGTGACACAGAGGCCCGGGTCGCACAAAATGAAATGCTTTTTTCGCATCAGCTTTGTCCCAAAGGATCCAGTGGACCTGCTCAGGAGAGATGCAATAGCATTTGAGTACCTCTATGTTCAGGTCATTATCAACACATACAGTACAAGGCAAAGGGACAGTGTCCTGTAGATTCATTTAGATGTTATTCACCTGATAGTTCTATGTTTGTGTTTGTTTTGTTCTATTATGTTCTTGTAGAATCCCAGTTTTCTGAAAAATATACCTGACTTGTAACCGTAATCTGTAATGTTAGCTTTGGGAACTCTATCTGGAGCTGGTGTTGTGTTGCCTGTCCGTGTCACGGTGAGTAAGAAGATGGCTGTAGTGTAATAGCTCTTCCTGTCCTGTCTCCTCCAGAGCTGTAATGACGTGGTACTGGAGAGATTTGGGTCAGAGCTGAAATACGACACAGCACTGCGTCTGGCTGCCTTGCAGATGTATATTCTCACCATAAATACAAAGCAATCCCAGAAAGTTTCCCTCAAGTATATTGAGTAAGTTTGGTGTTTGGGGTTCACATTGCTGATACATGTCCACATGCTTCATTTTCTATGTTTTTGGTCATGTTTCTTCATGCTCATAGTGTGGTTCAATGAATAACAGACAAATATAAATCTATGCATTTCAATCTAAATGCATCCACTGCATTTTACGGACTAATGACTGAACTTATGTTCTGTTGATTTTTCAGACTGTCTAATGATGATTATGAATGATTACAATTGATGATAGTGAACAATTATAAATGTATCTACTTCATTAATCATTGCATCACCTGTAGGTGGAGTAATTGTTCACTGGTCAAGATTGATTACAATTTGCGCTGTGGCAGAGGAATCTTTTCTCAACAGTATGGATTGTGTCTCTGCAGGAAGGAGTGGGGTCTGGCATTATTCCTGCCTCCTGCTGTCTTGTCAAGTATGAAAGAGAAGAACATCAAAAAAGCACTTACTCACATCCTCAAAACCAACCAGAATCTGGTTCCGCCTGGTAAAAAGGTACAGTAACTCCCACCTACTCCCCCGAAACACACACGCACACGCACACACTATTCAAATTTCTTTTCAAATAATTCAAAGACTCATGATTGCCATCTAGTGGTTAACTTAACAAGGGTTTAAAATGATGCCATTTGGCTGTTGTTTCTTGTGATTAGAACAAACCAAATCAAATTAATTTGTTTTGTTTTTTTTTCCATTCCAGCTTACTGCCTTACAGGCAAAAGTACACTATCTTAAGTATCTCAGTGATTTGCGACTTTATGGTGGAAGGGTGTTTAAATCCACACTACTGGTGAGTGACTAATGTTAACTAATTGGTTGTGAAATAGTACATTAATTTACATTCATTTATTTGCACATTTGTGTGCAAAAAATCAAAGAGTTTTGGTTGACCTCCCCGCATGTTTTCAGCAAGGAGACAAGCACACAGAAGTGACTTTGCTGGTGGGGCCCAGGTATGGCATTAGCCACGTGATCAACACCAAAACTAACCTGGTGGCCCTGCTGGCTGATTTCAGCCATGTTAACCGCATCGAGATGTACACAGAAGATGAGAAGATGGTGAGAGTGGAGCTGCACGTTCTGGATGTGAAGGTAAGCGTAACCACCTTACACCTTTGAAAAGGTTACACAGCAGACTTCCTGCATCAGTTGTTAATGTTCAGAAGTGTAGGGGGGTGGGATAGAGCCTACGAGCTTCTTAGGGGGAGGAGTAGAGAAAAGTGTGAGCAGCTCCCACTTTCCAACTGAAACAACAGTTTTGTGACACTGGTTTTAGTCAGTGTAGGGCAATTGGAGACACAGAACGTGGACTGTCCCATTATTTCTCTGCAGATTATGTTGATTGCTTTGGCAATAATATTAATAGAGAATTAGTCTATCTGGTTTTTGCAAAAGTCATTATAAACTCAGTGCTGCCCTCCAATCCATTGTTTTTCTCATTGTCGCCTGCTTATCTCCCTCTTTCACAGCCCATCACTCTGTTAATGGAGTCGGTTGACGCAATGAATCTGGCCTGTCTGACTGCCGGCTACTACAGATTGCTGGTGGACTCTCGGCGCTCAATCTTCAACGTAGCCAAGAGCAACACGGCGAATAGGGAATCCAGTAAGTCGAAAACCCATTAGGCTTTCATCTCATTTTAGCTGACGCATCACAACATACCAAGCAAGGAAGCGAATGCGTTTGGGTATAATGCTAATATTCTGCCCCCTCTGTTATTCCCCCCCAGGCCAAGAAGCGCAGGTGAAGCACACCTACCAGGCCATTGAGTGGACATACAGCTCCCCCTACAAGGAATGTGAAGACCAGGAGTGTGAATACCTGGACCACGGGAGGTGCCAGGGCGACATTGAGCCGGTCTACATCACCGAGATCCACCAGCCCGAGTGCTGCAGGGCCCCGCACCCACAGGCCTACCTCAACGTGCCCCGGCCCAAGCCCCAGGAGTCCCCCAGGAGCGCCAAGGTCTCCTTCATCTTTGGGGACCCTCCCCTGGACAGCGTGAACCCCCAGAATCTGGGCTACCGGCGGCTGATGGACGAGAGCCCGGAGGCCCCGGACAGCCGCGGCCAGCCGGCGTACCGGCGGCTGGAGGACGACTACAGGATGCTGGAGGCCATGGAGGACGGCGAGGGCTACCACTACGCCGCCAAGATGTTCGGCCCCGCCGAGCGCATCGAGGAGCCGCTGCTGCGCGACATCTGCTACGCCGAGATGACGGACGACGGCGAGGACGAGGACGACGTCAGCTGCGAGGAGGACGCGGCGGCGGGCGACGCCAAGCCCACCGCCCTCCTCGCGCTCTCGGGCTCCAGCGACGACATCATCGACCTCACCTCCCTGCCGCCGCCGCCGGAGGCAGACGGCGAGGAGGACAGCGACGAGCTGCTGCACTCCCTCAACATGGCCATCGCCGCCCCGCCCCCGGGCTTCCGGGACAGCTCCGACGAGGAGGAGCAGCCGCAGGGGGCGGGGCGGGGGGACATCCCCGTGTCCCTCATAGACGCGGTGCCGCCCGTGGCGGGCGCCGAGGACCCCGGGGAGCCCCTGGACCGCGCGGTGGTCTCCACCTTACGGGCCCTGGAGGCCCTGGCTGCTTCTGAGGAACAGAGCCCCACACAGTCAGAGAGCAGCGCAGGTTCCTCTTACAGTATTGTAACGTTTATCCATTAACACAGCACCATGACCCCGCCCCCTCGTGCACTACTCCTTTGTTCTGGTCCATGCTTTATTTTTGTTGTCGTTTTTTTTTTGTTTTTTTTTTCAATAAAGCCCATTTTGTTCTATGTTTCCATTTTGTGTGCGCTTCGCTTCATTCATATAAACATTACAACAGAACATGTTTCTGTGGCGGCAAAGATGTATCATACATGGTGTTCTTTTCTTTTGTTTTTTGTATGAGATGTTTTGTTTTGTATGTTTTCTCATTTGTATGTAGTGTACAGTGCCATTTATGATAGCTTTGCTTTTGTAAAAGACGGCAGCTAGTAGTCATTGTCAGTTAAAGTTGAATTGCTTTTTACACATTTTCGGAAGAATCTGAAAAAGAAAAGACATGCATTGTAATATGTTTGTAATTGTATTACAACAGGTGGTACCACTATTCATATCCATAACTCCTTCATCAGTAACATTTGCCAGGTGCCTCAGATTACTTTTTTAATAAGATGTTTGTCTTTCTGTGGCACACAGGTGTAGAAATTTCTCGAGCATTTAGTCCCGAATCCTCCTCAGATTCTGGCAACGAGACTAACTCCTCAGAGATGACAGAGAGCTCAGAGCTGGCCTCCGCTCAGAGACACTCTGAGAACCCCCTGAGGCTGCACGTCGCCCTGACAGAGGCATACCACGCTCTGAACGAGGAAAAGCCAGAGTTCAAGGCCCTCGTCGACGGGGGAGCAGGGACTGCGCGTTGCGACCCCCAGGAGAGGCATCGTGAGGGGGAGGGCAAATCATCAGCCTCCTCACAGATCCTTCACTCAGAAGGCGGCGAGATGGAGCCAGAGACCATGGAGACCAAATCCCTCAGCGAGTACTTCACTAAGATACACATGAGCTCCGTATTGAACAGGCAGCCAGGGAAGCAGAGAGAGGCAGACGGCAGGATAGGGGGAGGCTCCTGTGAGTCATCCGATAGATCCCATGTTAACTCTCCAGAGGAGCTACCTCATCTTGTGGGAAAGTATAATGCTTTCACAGTGAGGGATTCCCATTACATGAATCAGCTCGATTTGGGCCGCACTCACTTTAGAGAGAGGCATCAGAAATGGCAGCGTGCGCCTGCAAACAAAATGGCAGAGAGCCTCTCTCCTCAGTGTGAGAGTGACTCACAGCCCTCCCACGCAGACAGGTTAGCAATGAAGGGGGAGAAGCAAGACTCGGATGAAAGGAGCCAGCAGTGCAATGCGCGCGTGCGCTCCCCATCCAGGGGTCCCCAAACGCCCCACGCGGCGGATGGTTCACCGAGTAACGGGCAGCAAGTGAAGCAGGGTGTGGCGCGAATGTACGAATACCACCTGGGAAAGCGCATGTCGTCGCTGCAGAGCGAGGGCGTGCACTCCCTGCAGAGCTCACAGTGCTCCTCCATAGACGCCGGCTGCAGCACGGGAAGCAGCAGTTGCGTCACCCCCATGGATTCTCCTCTCTGCGCCGCGGAGAATACGCACGCGCTTCCGGACGGCGCGCCCCCGTGCTATGGCGCACCGGGCCAGGGGAAGGCCGGCCACACCATGGACAAGACGCCCCAGAGGAAGAGCTACGCTACTAGCGCAGAGCCAGGGTTTGGGACCATGCGCGACAGCAGCCATCGGATGCCCAAAATAAAAGAAACCACAGGTAAAACTAGACATATCCATGGCTGTCTAAATAGATGTAGACCGCACATTTGACATGCATTGAGACCTTGCTTAATTATTTACCATTGATTCATAAGCAGATGACAAGGAAGGACTACTATTAACTGGCTAAGTGGCATCTTTCTATAGGCCTGCTATGGTTCTAGTGCAGATGAATGAGAGGGAAGTGTAAAGTGAAGGCGATGCTTAACGACTGTCTTTTTCCTCATGCTGCCCCTAGTGTAGCATGCACACAGTGGAGAAAGGCTGGGGGCGAAGGCTCATCCTTAGCTGTCTGTACTGAGAACACAATCACCTCCATCTCACCACCATCTACAATGAGCAGCACAGAGGCCGGCGGGCAGATCTGGGGCTGCCCCAAGCCCCAGACACATGCCCCGGGGTTCCCCTCAAGCAAACCCCACCGTGACCCTCCTACAGGAAGCCTCGGGAAGCCACGCGTGGGTCGGCGTCTGAGAAGGAGCTGGAGCACCCTAGCACCAGCGTCTAGGAGCTTTGAAGCGCTGTTGGAGAAGACTAGAGCCACTCTGACTGGGAAGAGTGGCGGGCAGCATGCGCAGTGTCAAGAGCCCCCGACACAACCGAGGAGCTTCGCTGCCAAAACCTTGCCCAAGAGCTGGTCCCAAGGGTCAGTTGCCTCTGCCTCGTCTGGCAGAAGGCTGTTTAGGGGAGCCTCCATGTTGCTGCCAACGTCAACAGTGCCAAGGCTGGATACGGGTGTCTGGAAGTGCCAAGGCTCACTCAGCCAATGCTTCCTAAGGAAAAAGATGAACACTGAAGGTAACGATGACGATCGAGAGAAATGGTCCAATCACCCGTTCTCCGGCACGGGCAGCCAGAGGCAATGGCGCCTCACGTCCACCTTCAGAGGTGAGCGAGACGGCGCGGCCTTGAAGGCGGACTGTATAAGTGGACAGGCCACGTTGGCTGTAAGTGATATGAGCCTTGAAGCGAGGCTGGAGCGTGTGAACTCCATGAAGGGGAAAACCTACAGCCTCCCCACGGGCTTCGCCGCTGCACGGAGGGACGCCTTAGAGATGATCGCCCTGGTGCGCTCAGGGGTGGGGAGCTTGCCGAGGGCCGAAGGGCCTGTGGTGGGCGACCACGGGGACCTGGCAAAGTCCGCCCAACTGCTCTTCGTGCAAGCCAAAGCACTGGGGGGCGCTTGCGGTCAGATGGCCTATGAGCTGAACAGCGCCGAGGAGCTTCTGCTCACGCTGACACACAGCTTCCACACACTCTGCTGTCTCACGCAAGCCTGCATGTCACTGGTGGACGTGCTGGACACTGAGAGTCAGCGGCGCCAGGTTGTGGCCAAGGTGGACGAGATCGTCATGAACTATGTCTGCCTGCTAAAAGCTGCTGAGGCGGCTTCCGGAAGCTCCTCCAGTGACCAAAGTGTGAATGCATTGACACATTATTCTGCCACCATGTTTGCTGTTATCAACACACTGAAAGCACTGCTCAATAAATAAACTGTTGTTCTATTGTTGTTACTGATTGATTTCAAAGCCATACATGAGAGACATGGGTTTAATGAACCGATGTGACCTGCTGTGATATACCTTGCCTTGTGTATACAGTATTTTATTATGTAGTAAAAATTTAATTAAAATGATATTAACCATAACTAAGCTTTTAAAGAAATTATAATTACATTATAGTCTCTATGAGGAAGATTACAAACTTCTGGGTATATGATATATTGTTAATTGTATTTATTGATGACGTTTGGGGCTTTTCTTGTAGACTATTCTTTATGTTTTTTTGTTCAATATATTTTGGAAATAGTCCATGTGGAATAAAATTATGAAAGCTCTTGACAAATCATTGCACAAGTTAAAACATGCTAAAAACTGTGATAGAAATGTATTTTAGTTGCTGAATTCATCTTGTTTATGAATAGCCTACTTTGCACATGATCACCAAGTACTCTCATGCTATTTTTGGTCCAAATTCTAAATATTAAAAGACAATATTGCAACCGCAAGTGATTTTTATTTATGTTATTTGAGTTCTGATGTATAATGTTTAAATTGCATATGCTTTACTTTATGGCTCTTTAAAGTATTTTATATTACTAAGCACTGATACGGATCTTGTCTTTAGGTTACAACATAAAGGTCTCACAGGGTATTTTGAATTATTCATACATGAATAAATTGTGTACCCCATGTTTTGTTATATAACCATAGTAAATAATTCATTATTTCAGATTTAGCCTACTTACTAGACTGTGTAATGGTAATGTATTTCAGTTTTTTGATGGCCGGTTGCAGTCTAGATTTGAGCTCCTCTGCTCTGCTGGAAAAGCCGAGTGAGCATGTGATTCTGGTGTGGTTTGTGTGAAATATAGTGGCAGAATGTCATATAGAGCTACTTTAATAAATTAACCTTAACAATGAATTCAACTGTCATGGCAACATGGTCTGAGATTCTGGTGCGGTTTGTGAGAACTATAGTGGCACAATGTCATCTAGAGCGAGTTTAAATTAACCATAACAATGTATGAAATTCTCATGGAAACGTACATTTTATAGATGACTACAGAAAGCTCAACTGATTATAAAACCATGTGACCAAATTAAAGATTCTAGTGTTGTCAAAACACTGTAGGTTTCATTTCACCATAAATGAAACAGGAACCGTAGTTGGAATACTTTAGGTACCCATGTTTGTTAGAAAACACTTTATACAAGTTCACTAGCAGTTAAATGAGACAAAGTTTAAATGTGTGAAACATACCTTTAATTTTTAATTCTAAACAAGGCTTCAATACATCTTCAGCAATGGTCTACTGAATTCAGTAAAACACATTTTGATAACATATGTTTTTCTTAAATTCCTATATAAAAATGCTTTACAAAGGTGTTACTTAACACATTTGACCCGTAACCACATATGTAGTAATTATAGATTCAATAAGAAAGACAAAAAGCTTAATTATATTTATATAAATATGGATTAATAGGGAAGTGATGTAGGGTAATTTTAAACTCAGTAACCAGGCCATCTGCTACTTTCATCTTGTCCTGTACACTGTACATCAGAACACACCCTGCCTTGTCAATAGAGCACATTGCAAGTTTCTTACGAAAGTTGTGTGAACCATGCTCCTTCAACTGGTAAGTAGCAACCGCTTTCGCTGAATTAAGAATACATTTTGATGCTAATAATGAGTAGAGTAACTTAAACTGGTCTGGTAACATAACATATAAATACATACACCCTAATACTACTACAATGTTCATTTTAGAGCAGGGTGAAAATATGCTTTCATGACAATGTTAAAGATGGTCATGGCTATGTTTTAATACCTGATACATTATGCTTCATTAATACACTGACTGCCCGCCCCCCCTTTCCCCACACTGCAGAAGGAGGAGACAGTTGCTGCACGTGTGTGTCTGACACTGCTGAGCCTGTGGTGGTGTTTCTGTTTAACAGCCAGCAGCTGGTACCCCAAAACCTTACCATGTGATGTTAGCAAAGAGAGCAATGGGAGTGCAGTCAAAGTGGACTGCAGTGAAAGAAGCCTCACAAACGTCCCTCGGAACCTCCCAAGAAACACAACCAATCTTACACTTACCATCAATCACATTCCTGGGCTAAACTCCACTTCCTTTCAAGACTTGGATAACCTTACAGAGATTGATATGCGGTGCAACTGTGTGCCCGTCAAGATTGGTCCCAAGGATCACATATGCACCAAGAGTGTGGATATCATGGAAAACACCTTCACCCACCTCAAGAAGCTGCGTGCATTGTACCTGGATGGAAATCAACTCTATAAAATACCTAGAGGCCTGCCTTCCAATATCTTACTATTAAGTCTGGAAGTTAATCAGATTTATAACCTTTCTAAAGAAAACCTAAATGAAATCCGAAATGTTGAGATCCTTTACCTTGGTCAAAATTGCTATTTTCGTAATCCATGCAATGAGTCGTATCACATAGAGCTGGGAGCATTTTTCCAACTTAGCAAGTTGACATTATTGTCTCTTAAAGGAAACAATATATCAGATGTTCCACCCCAGTTGCCCACAAGTCTGAGGGAGTTGTATCTCTATAACAATAAGATTGAGAAAATCACAGAGGAGGACTTTCAAAATCTAACTAATTTAGAAATTCTAGATATCAGCGCTAACTGTCCTCGTTGCTACAATTCTCCATTCCCATGTGTCCCATGTCCAAACAATTCACAGCTTAAGATTCACATAAATGCTTTCAGAAATTTGTCTAAACTAAAAATACTGCGTATGCACAGTAACTCTTTGAAATATGTAAATTCTGAGTGGTTTAAGAATTTTAAAGATTTGAGAGTGCTTGATCTTTCACAAAACTTTCTATCAAATGAAATAGAAACAACTGATTTTCCAAAAGTTGTCCCAAAACTAGAAGAGCTCGACTTGTCATTCAACTTTGACCTGCAGAGGTATCCAAAAAAACTGAAACTTTGTTCCAGTTTCAGCTCTTTAAAATCTCTCAGAGTTCTCAGAATTAGGGGCTTTGTGTTTCAGCAACTGACAACAGAGACTATCCAACCCTTGATCTCGCTGCAAAACCTAGAGGTTGTGGATTTTGGCACAAATTTTATTAAAGTGGCCAACTTAAGCATTTTGATGGAACTGAAAAGCTTCAAAATAATAAATCTTTCTGATAACAAAATATCTTTGCCTTCTGAGGCACAAGATTATGTTTCCTTCTCTGCATCAAATGCCTTGTCTGGGTCTTCCATGTCTGGCAATGAACGCAACCAAGGAAGGGAAGGGAAAGAAATTCATTATTTTATATATGATGAATATGCCCGTAGCTGCAAATACAAGGATAAGGAAGCTGAAATAGTACAATCATTTGTCAATAAGCAATGTAGTCAGTTTGGGAAAACTCTGGATGTAAGCAGGAATAATATATTTTTCCTTAATTCAAGATTTCTTAATCTCAGCGAACTCAAGTGCCTTAATCTATCTGGAAATGCTATGAGCCAAAGTTTAAATGGCTCTGAGTTTAAATACCTGACACAGTTGCAATATCTGGACTTCTCATCAAATCGCCTGGACCTGCTCTATTCCTCTGCATTTCAAGAGCTGAAAAGTCTCGTCATCTTGGACATAAGTCATAACAATTATTATTTTGAATCAGAAGGCTTGACCCACATGCTTAATTTTACCAGGAATTTAACTAACCTTAAGATATTACTCATGAACCACAATAAGATTTCCACCTCCACTAACACAGAGATGGAGAGTCTTTCCCTGGAGAGATTAGAGTTCATAGATAACCGTTTAGATATGCTGTGGAGAGATGGTGATACAAGATATATCAATTACTTCAAAAAACTGATCAACCTACGTGTACTGGATATCTCCCAGAATAACCTGCATTCTATTTCCTCGCAAGTCTTAAACAGTCTGCCAGAACAACTCATTGAGCTTTACATCACAAACAATGAACTGACAACTATTTCTTGGGGTAAGCTAGAAATGCTGAAATCTTTGGAGGTCTTAGATCTCAGCAGTAATAAATTGACTAATGTTCCGCATATGCTTTCCAATTGCACAAAATCATTGAAGAAACTAATCTTACAAAAAAACCAAATATGGAAATTGTCCATGGATTTCCTCAAGGATTCCTACAGCTTAAAATATCTGGATCTTAGTTACAACCGGATTCAACATGTGGATCATTCCAGTTTTCCAGATGAAACCATTAATAGGATGGACATGCTCCTCCTGAACAACAACAGATTCACATGCAACTGCAACTCCACATGGTTTGTCTCATGGCTAAACATAACCAACGTCACCATCCCCAGGCTAGCCACTGACGTGCTCTGCGCTTCCCCGGGGGCACAAAGGGGTCGTGCCGTCATCTCTGCGGACATGCAGGCTTGCCAGCACGAATACTTGTCGACCATCCTCTACTTCCTGTCTACGTCCCTTGTCCTCGGGTTCCTCACACTGGCCATCTCAAGTCATCTATTCCTGTGGGACGTCTGGTACATCTACCACTTCTGCATGGCCAAGCTTAAAGGCTATGTGCGGGTGGCCTCTCAGAGTGTAGTATACGATGCCTTTGTCGTGTACGACAAGACGGACTCCGCAGTGTCAGAGTGGGTGACGAAGGAACTGTGTGTTCATCTTGAGGCCTGTGGTGACCGTCCTCTGACGCTGTGTCTAGAAGATCGAGACTGGATGCCCGGTTGTCCTCTGTTAGACAACCTTAGCCAGAGCATACAACACAGCAAGCGGACAGTGTTCATTCTCACTAACAACTACATAAGGAGCGGAAACTTCACGACGGCCTTCTACATGGCCCACCAGAGGCTAATGGACGAGAGAAATGATGTTATCGTATTGATCTTCCTGGAGAAGACCTCCTGCCATTCAAAGTACCTGAGTCTACGGAAGAGACTGTATAAGCGGTCCGTATTAGAGTGGCCAACGAATCCTCAAGCCCAGCCGTACTTTTGGTTCAGCCTAAGAAGTGTGCTGGCCACTGAGGGTCACAGACAATACAGTAACCTGTTTAAGGAGACACTGTAAAGTTGTTCCCTACACCTCATTACAATTATTAATTCTATATTTACATGTTTCTTCTTGTTTATGATTTTAAATAGTTGAAATCCTAACAAGACATGGTGTTACCACAAATGTATGTGTCCTTGTGTGTGCAGGGGTGGTTGGGTGTAGGGGAGCAAATAATAATGTCTGGAGCTCATATTTGGCCAAGGAACTTTCAGTTATTAATGGAATGCAGTAAATATAATACTAGTATTATTTTAGATGTTTCAAGTTGAATTAGTTTGAATTAACTGTATGAACTATACTGTATATGTTGATACATTTACGTAAGTATATAATTAATTGTATTCAATTATGAACTTTGTTATTAATACTTTTATTGTTTTTTATCATTAAAGAGGAACATGTGAAATAATAAAGTTCCCCATTAACTGTAAACTTTTCATTTGGATGTTCTCTCAAATACAATAATAGCATTTGTCATATGCTGCAAACAGAAGTGAAACCAAAGTACTTCTGCAATTTCATTCTGAATCAACTTCTTCTGGGTAGATCATTTAGTCTAAAGCAGACTACTGCTTACACATCTTACAAAATTAAAGATATATATATAAAAAAATATATATATATATATTTAAATTGGGTAAATTGGTAAATATTTAATCTACTGTATCCATATATTAAACAACATCGTAAAGTCTACTGACACATTTATATATTATCTAAACATCTTGAAGGAATTGAAGGAGCATTTTAAAAGAAAAAAACATTTTCAAAGAGCATAGTACTACTGTAGATCTACAATGGTGAGTTTGATTGACTTTTACATTATACACATTGCACATTTTGTACATTATACAAAATGTGCATTGTACTATAACGACACCATTTTATTTGTGACTTGATGCTGATAGTTCATTTTTGCAGTAAATTGCTAATGTTTAAGGTCAAAATTAGAGTTTTCTCACTGAATACTCAGTAGGCCTATGTGTATATGTAAATGTAATGGACTGCATTTATCCCTCGTAATGTACTCTGGGTCAGAATGACCCAAATCACTAGCTCTTGTGGCAGATAGAAGGCGCTAAACCTAATTT
>JAODUG010006426.1:11453-28286 GCA_027564795.1 Aphredoderus sayanus | reverse complement strand
TCTCTCTCTCTCTCTCTCTCTCTCTCTCTCTCTCTCTCTCTCTCTCTCTCTCTCTCTCTCTCTCTCTCACCCTCTCTTACCTACATCCTCCAGCTGAGGAGAAGGAGTGTCCTTGCCCGCTTTAGCGAAGCGATGAGTCCTCATGGGCTTGCTGGAGCTGAAGCTGTAGCGTTCTACAGGACGACCATCCAGGTGTATGGGGGGCTCCCAGGTCACCCTCTGGCCCTTGTCAGCGGAGGGCTGCTTCATGCTCTGTGTCCGCGGGGACTTCTCTGCTGCAACACAAATCATTATCAGTCCGTATTGCAGTGTGGTGGCTCTCCCTCCAAAAATAAGTTCTCCATTGCTTGTGAAGGCAGCCATTTATTTTATTAACATAACACACAACAACATATAGAGTGTTGTGTTATGCATGTTTATTAAAGACAATCTAACTAAATTAATTACTTACAATTCATTAATGACTTGATTATTTCCTATTAATTGATTACTTAATTACTAACAGAGGTTATATATACTGTAATCAATAATAATATTGGAATCATTTCAGAACCCACCTAAAAGCATCTCTGTGGGTCCTGCCCCCTAGTTTGGGAACTACTTTTTCACTAAGCCTTTGCACATTGTCAGTATAAGCTGTCAGCATCTCGCGCCATCATTATTACACAGTCAATATCCTCTATGTTTATTGGACTTGGCAAATAAAGTCACTCACATACCTAGGAAAGGCATAAACTCTCATGAGAGTACTTCTCAAACTCCAACTAAATCCACATATGTGCATCATGTTGGAAGCAGGAGACGGGATAATGGGGTACTTCATTGCCCTTTTGGCTGATTTTACCCAAAACAAAACAAGCAAAATAGCAACCACCTTTCCTTTTTGGTTAATAACAGGCAGTCTTGACTTCATCTGGTGTGCATGCTAATGTAACATCAGCTTGGATAATTTACCAGCAGGCGAAAATTCACCATCCTCAGGGACTCAAACATTTACTTTATCAAAACATCATCAACATAGAACTGTGGATTTGTTTTTTATGAAACAAGTTGAGCAGAATGGTCACAAAAAAGACAGAAGACAGATGACATAGCTGGTGGTAAGTTTCCAGTTAAGATGCGCAGAATTTGCTAAGTCTGTTCATCTTGCTCAGGAACAATGGCTTTATGTCTGGTAGTTTTCACAGATAGTGAAATCTCTGTCGAACCATCACAAGGAACGCCAAAGAATCTTTGTAGGGAAGTGAGAGGAAACTAGTAAAGTCCACTATATAAATAGAATTTAAATATAGCACGACTTTCTTTAACCATGTGAAAAAAATAACCAAACCTCATTTATAACAGAGCATATGAATTGACACCTTGGCCCAGATGCTTATAATTAAAACTGATTGAACAACAATTTGCAATCAAGTAGAGAAGAAAACCTTACAACACATTTGAAGGAAAATGTAGGACATTTTTAAGTAAAAGTAACAAA
Organism: Aphredoderus sayanus; assembly: GCA_027564795.1. Taxonomy (NCBI): domain Eukaryota; kingdom Metazoa; phylum Chordata; class Actinopteri; order Percopsiformes; family Aphredoderidae; genus Aphredoderus; species Aphredoderus sayanus. Next base: position 26,806 of record JAODUG010006426.1, on the reverse strand, counting down.
TGGTTTGTAGACAGTAGATGACAATGATCAGATCTGTAATTGCAATCGTTACAGGACTACTTATGTCAGGCTCATAAACACTTTAATCTATGAGACATTCTCCAAAGGTTTATGGCTGTAGTATACAGATAGCATGTACACAAAATGAATAAACATAATAATATTATAATAAAATATAATTCATTACAATAATAATGAATAAACACTTGTCTCAGTGTGTGAACCTAACCGTATCATCACGTTCATGTCCAGTGCTTCTACTGTAAGGAAGCAGCCTACAGCATTGGAGGGAGAGGTGTTACTGTTTTGATTGAGTTAAAATATCAACAACCTTTCTCCAGAACCCTAACTACACCTTTAAGCCCAAGTTACAAAGTGCGCTAAAAGCTCTTCTCGTCTCCATGCCGATTGCAGATGCAATACCGTATATGCACCCTGGTGCTTGTCCTGAGATAAAGCTCACACTGCATGCAATGCGTTTCTGTGTTTAACTTGAGTGAGGGCATACTGTATGAGGCTTTCATACTTTATGAACATTCATACTTTATGAATGTTCTCAACAGTCCTCCCTCATTTCTCGCTCATTAATGGACCCTCAACCCAGTCACTCCATCAGCTGTGCAAGACTCCACTGACTCAAGTCTGATTCCGCCACAGTCTCTTCTCCCCTGTTTCCAATAAGGCGTATTACGTAGGAAGGGATCAGCTCCCTTTATCCAGCTGTCAATCTGTGATTTGGCCTGTCGGGAGGAATTTATGGTCCAGGGGCAGAGGAGCAATTTATGATTAAAACAAGAGTCCTTCAAGCGCAACGCACACATGATCTCTGTCCAAAATACAAACAATTTGTGAAGCAGTTAACCCACCAAAGCATAACATCTCAATTCCAGGGAGGCAGAGACCGGCTCCGTGGGGTTACTATGGAGATTTGTGGGAAATAATATTACTTGATCTATGATGTGCTGCTGATTGTGAGAATTATTTCACTATGAGTGTATTTACCCCCAGATGGGCCCTTAGATATTGAGTCTGACACGCACACAAACTGTACAGTACACAAGGATAAATAAACAGAGTTAAGCAGACTCTTGACACTGGAAAGGGAAGAAAATGTAAAGAATGAGGGCAGGACTGAATAGGTCATTATGTCAGTGTCCTTCCTGGGGAAAGGTATGTGTGCGTGTGTGTGTGTGTGTATGTGCGTGTGCATGTGCACAAATGTCTCTCTGACTTTAAACATGTATGCGCATGTGCAATTGCATGCACAAGCAGCATGAAGGTAAACCTTAGATGGGGTCAAAACCTCCATATAAAACTGCTGGAGGCTTGTGCTGGCACACCTGTTCCCAGCTTTTTTACAAGACTCCCTTCTCACTATACGGCACATTGAACTATACAGTGACCCGCCATTCACCCCAATGAGTTCACCATTAACCCCCAAATTCCTCTCTTACAATACAATGATAACCAGGGGGCACTAGCGGGGGTAGGTATTTCACAGAAGCCTGTACTGTACTCTGCTATACGCTAGATGACACTGAACATGTTTTGATTTTTTAAATACCCCATGCATTGACTTCTATTCGGAAGTTGCTGGTTCTATTTGGAAGTTGCTGGTTCTTTATCATTATTAGCATTGTACATATGCAGTAAATAAAGTAACCAAACAATGGTTTGTGTAATTAAAAACATCCAGTCATAGTTTCATTTAAATGTTTCATGTCCCTCCATTGCCCCCACCTCCTCTCTACTCTTCCCACCATCTAGACTTTTTTTAAATGAGTGACAAAAGAACAAAAGACAGGAAGAAGAAAGTTAACTTAAACTTACGCAGATGTGACAGCTAATTCATTCCAACATATGAAATATGGAATTCCATTCCTAATGGGGAAATGCCCTTGCATATAATCAGTCCATGCTTCTTCTTCCCTTCCAGCCTGGAACCTCCAGTCCCCAGACTGCTGACAACACATTTAGGCTTTGGACATGGCTGACTGCTGTCAGTCACATAAACAGTCACACAAATCACACAAATGACAGGTTCATTAGGGCTTTTATTGTTAGCCAACCCTCAGGCACAGTGGTTCAGAAAACAGTAATTGTGGCTTATAGGCTATGGCAGACATCCAAATAGTCTGACTACTCACTGGTTCCTCTGCCTTGCTCAAATGTATCTCATCAGCACAGCGATATGAAAAGGAGGCCTACATCTTATTCACTTCACACATTCACCGTATTTTCTCAGCTGCACAGAAAACTGGAACCAGCGGTGCTCCCGTCTGTAATATTCTTTCTCCCGGCCACACACTGATGTGTTATCTGTCCTATGTGTCACGTGTGTTCTGAGGCCAGGTGCCTGTTAAAACAAAATTACTAAGCACCTAACGATGACATCATGATATAACACTTGCCAAGTCATGGCAGATGTGATGGACAGCAGGGTGGCAGGTGGGAGAGCCCGGGAGAAACCCAGCCAGGTGATCAAATAATTCTGGCGCACGGGACGTGGAAACTATTATGTGTTACTATATGTCCATGTTAGGCTTGCTACATGCTCGCTCCCCCTGCGAATGTTTTAAAATTATATGAAATTATCTGTTAGAGAGCGCTCCTGTAGAATTCCACCACGTTAAGTGGAGCAAAGAAATAAAATTCCACTGGCCTGTAAGGACACGATTCCCTGTTTTCCCTCCTGCGAACTGTCGATTACGCTCTCTCTACGTTCGCCCTTTCCAGCTGGTTGATTGAGTGCGGTCAGTTTGGAAGGAGATGACGTTCTATATGATTGAAAATAGTGTGCTTATATCCGTGCTATATTTGCCCTGCCTTCGGGGGTGTACAAAATAGGCGTTGTGACAATTATAAGCTAAAAGGCACTGTCAAAGTGTTACAGACGCAGAATAAAAAAGCAAATAAGACCAAACTGTTACAAATGAGTGAAGGAAAATTAAGAGGAAGAGAAGAAAACAATGAGTGTCAACAAATAAGAGCTCAAGGTTGTCAAAACCCCGACATATGAGCACTTTTAGCATATTGAGAAAGGAGTAAGTGGCAGAGGTTTGGGGAATGTGGAAGGGAGGAGAGGATCAATACTGTAAAATATTGTAAAAGCAAGTATAAAACAATTATTTAAGAAATGTGGAGGGAAGATCAACTGACAAAAAAGCACCCAATGATGATAAACATACATGTAATATAATAAAAAATATAATATATATATATATATTTTTTTTAAATTCACTGATCTCTTTTTTTGAGATGTGGTTCTCCCAAAAAATATCGAATTTCACAAATTGTATGTTGTAATCGCTGATGTAATCTTTCATTTAAGGTAATGCGATATGTAAGTTTCTATGATGAATCTGTTCCCAACTACCAGAAACCATTCCCAGAAGCTACTAATGGCAAATGGAAATTATGTTGTCATAATCGTCTACTCTAAATAAAATCACCAATAAAATGTTGTGCACAATTGTGTCACATGAACATATTGGTTCATTGAATATTACAGGCATGATTTAAAAATCAATAGTTTATAACTGGAGCCTGACAGTTTTTACCTGACTAAATACAATATGTATGCCTATCTGTGCGCAATTACGCAGCAGCACACAAGACACCTAGACTCAACAAAAGCAAAAACAATTTTCATGGGGGGTTGTTGCACGTTATGGACAGACATCTATAACTATCTCCCCCGACACTATGCCAAGCCCAATGCAATAAAGTTAAAGGCGTGCCCTATACTGTTCAACCTCTACCAGATTGGGTCAGTATCTCGGCATCATACAAATAAATGAATGCGTTTTCTATCAATTGTCCCAACATTTTGAATTTGTAATAGTTTTATAATTGTTGAAGACTTGCTTCAGAATGTGTCTAACTCTATGATGTAAGGGAAGATGACTTCCCTTACTAAGAGAGCCACATCATATTTTCCCTATATAAAGTAACTATGAAAATTATAGCCTCTGTATAGTCCTGCAATTTAAATATGCTCACATAAAAGTAACTTTTTAAGTAGGCATATATAATGATAAATCAGTTGACCAAAAGCTTTTAAGTTATTTTCTCCCCATAATAACTAATAAATGAAAGCATCGAACATCAGGAATCCACTGAAGTCTGTCCCACACACACAAATTACACTCTTGCCTAAAGAATGATCTGCCTTCACAAAAGTTGTCGTTAGTCTTAACAAAATAAACACCATTATGAAATGTCACAAAACAATGCAAATCTTGCACCTGCTCTACCATGCATCAGACCTGAATCTTACCTGTGAACCCACGGCCTGCTGTGCAAATTGTGACTAATAACGCCAAGAGCGTCCTCGTTGCAGGGAATGCCATAGTCAGTATAGTGCACTATTCCTGTGGAAGAAGGCAACTGACAAGACGGACTGATAGGGGTGGGAGAGATCTGCAGAGAACGTCGAGATGGGGGGACCTACAATTTGGACCCCTTTCTTTTTCACCTATGTCGCCCTCTTCTGGTTAGGACAGGGACTACAGTGATGTCGTGATGTCCAGATTACAGGTGTAACACCCGGCAACACCTCACCACTATAACACACGTCCATTTAATTTGCGGTATGGTTTGGCCTAAGTACTTTTGAAAACGTCACATTAGAAGTTAAAAAATCCTGTTCCGTTTAAGTGTAGAATCCAGTTTGTGATCCAGCATCTTGCAAAGAACGCCAAGAGCTCGTAATTAGGCCTATATTATAATACATTTAAACTTGTATTCTTTATCTAATGTGGTTAAATGGCATATCGATATTTTATGTCATTCTATATAAGCCCAGCAAGATAAACCAACTTTGCAATCTTTGTAAACTAGTTCATGTAGCCAACAACGCACCTGTTATCCACTAGGTGGAGCACAAGCAATGGCTTTCTGAAAATGTAGGCCTACAGGACATATTCACAATAAAGTTAAAATCTTGATTCGAATATGATAAAATGAGATTGTTAATCAGACGCGATTTTTTGCCATAATAGAACATGGACGTTTGTCTGGACCACCGCTCTAAGAATTGATATGGTTGATCATATATCTTATTTCTGTCCAGACTTTGGAAAGTTATGTCACGTAATTAACATAACCCCCATTTCACTGCAGCCACACCAGGTATTTGCCTTGAATTTCATGAAATTACAAATCCCCCAGGGCCAAAAACCAATTCCCTTTTATTTTTGCAGGCCTCGTAGGTCTACTAAAATACAACGTTTTAATGTTGAAAATGACTGAATTACAAAGATGAACTGGCTAGCTGCTGGTCTTTTTCATCACAGTTTCCTGTATAGGCCGAAACAAGGCACATTATAGGCATTAGTACAAGATGTCCTGCCTTGTTATATACTGTACATGCCTGGGGTTATTTTGTGTCAGGGCTTGCTGTAATTCCTTCCGGGGTGCATGTGTGAAAAGACAATAGACTTATCTTGTAATATACCATATCATTTCAAGATAGAATTCACTTATTAAACATATTTCATACTGTACAACAGGTTTATGTTCTATTTGCAGAGATACGGTATCCTCTGCTCAAGTAACCCTCTGCTGGCTTTGATTTGCTGTGCTTTGATATTCCTATTTTGTGCATAGCTCATTTCTATGTATTATGCTGTGAACTTATAATATACACTGTATATACAGTATGGTTTGATTATTCTATGAATACATTTAGTGAAATTAAAATAAATTATGCAAATAGAAAGTCTTCAAGGACAAGATATTCAAGTTTCTATATTATATTAGACTCATCAACCTGAGTTGCACAATCTGTAAGGTATACTAACATTACCAGTACTATCAAAGAAGGCAGTGCAGTTTTTCTTATGGAAATTCCTTAAAGACATTTTAAGTGAATCTCAATTACTTAGATTGGAAACAGACTGGAATTAAAGTTCAGTCTCAAAATACACAAGGTGCTTCACAAACTATTTTAACAACCTGCTGGCTGAGTTTATAGCCTACTAATATGTGTCCATTATATGTGGCTTCTGGTGTCTTAGAGATCATAGATTACTTTAGGAGGCCAAATGGCAGGACTTCTTTTCTTAACCTACAAACCCAGGGGTTGCAAAAGGCCATATCATTGTTGCCTGGCAACTGTTCTATAGGCCACAGTGACCACATACAATATGTCCTGTCCACACCCACTACAGTGTGTGCTTTTATTGTATTAATGTAACCTATAGCATTAATAGCCCAAAATATCTATTTTCAAACCACTATAGGCTATTATATAATTGTTTATTATACTGGGAGGTATTGTTATGTTATATAACGTATTTATTATTGATAGGCCTATGTTATGTAAGTTATTGGTTAATTCAGTTTATTTGGATTAAAATACACATGTAAGATGTGACTTTTATTTTATATTTTTAAGCACATGAAATTGGATAAATATCACTGATATTGATATTTCACAGTCAATGCAGCCTCCTCCCCATGGCTGAGCTCAACCCCCCCACCCCCCCACCCACCCCCTCCCATTTCCTCCCTGGCGTTGGGAGTAAAACGCACATCCAAGCACGCGCTTCAGTCAGCCCCCGACATGTACGGTGGATCAGCTTCAACGGAGCACAGAGCGAATTACACTAAAAGTGGATGAATCATTCACATCTATTGTTTCTTCCGAAATAGGACGACATAATGATATATGCTGTTTGATTGTTTTTAACCCTTTTCCCCCAGTTAAGTCGCAATGACCATCTTATCTGAAGATTGAATACAGTCTGCGTGTACCCCATTCAAGTTTTACTCACCGGAGTAAAATAAGTCGTTTGTTCTATATGATGGCTCTATTGGTTCATCTTAAGACCGTCGCCTTTCTGCGCGGGAAAGGGGACAGAATCGCCAAAGTTACATTCAGAGGTAGGCCATTTTTAAGTGCATGTTTTAGTTTATTATTATTATTATTATTATTATTATTATTATTATTATTATTATTATTATTATTATTATTATTATTATTATGTTTTGCAAGGAGCGTGTTAGATGTTGCAATCTGCAATATGTTATGGTTTTGAATAGACTATATGCCAGTGGTCTGATCACTGAAAAAAGTTCCGTGGTCCCTTGAATGTGAGGTGCGAAGGAACACTTTTTATACAAGCAATAATTGGATCCCCATCAGTTCACTCTGTGCCCCCCTTATTATCTCACGTCCATTCCCACTGGATAGGTTAACCTGCTGCTGTTGTCAACCGCGAAATCACTGCAAAGTGGCCTGTAAAATTGTCAGAGCGGTTAAAATTGACTGAAACACATGTATCGATCGGGGAAAGGGATTATTTTCTCTCTTCCTCAAGGCAATATAAGCCAAACTGTTATTTTGCGTTTTACAAATGTTTAAATATATAGGCTAGTTAGTAGTTATAATAATATTTTGATTCAGGTGGTTTAATAGAAAGGCTTTTTGCTGCTCAAATTTGATGATGATATAACCTCTACGAGAAATAGCTAGCATTTAGATACTCTAATATAGCAATATAGGTCGATAATTCACAGTGTATGTGTGTGAGAGAGAATGCGAGTAGAATAAGTGAGAGCGCAAGCGCGAGTGAAGTGTATCGATGTGTATCAGACGTTTCAGCACCTCGGAGAGCGATCGCTCCGCTTTTTTCTGACAACTGACAGGTATGTCTGTTTATCTCTGCCAAGTACCTGTGACTGTGAATACATCATTGCCTGTGGTTTAGGAGTAGGATAGTTTTTGTTCACCCTAACGGGGGGAAGCTGCTTATTTTTGAGAATAATAATTTTTCATTATTCAGCATATGAAGGATGTTCAAGAGAAGAAGTGAAAACAAAAAAATATTTTTAAGACAACAATTTCATTCCAAAACAGATACCCAATGTTTGAGATATGTTGTCTTAACTTCTGACTGGTTATTTACAGTGTAATATAACACATATAATTTAGGCTATGTCATTTCTATCAGGGATATAGTTTTTATTCTTCCACCAATTGCACCCTCCTCATTCTTCCTGCCTTTTCATCACTAGTACTGGCTCGCATTAGTGTTTCCTGAGGATTTTCAACTCAGACAACTTCCTGTTTGTAGAAATGCACTTTTAGGAAGTCTCCGCCCCACTGAGTCTACCAATCAGAGTGAACCCTGGTGTTTGATGGAGACATGTTGTGTCTGCCAGGCTTGTGTAAACATAACACACAGTATACCCTCTACTGTCCTGAATTACTCAACAAGTTCAGTAATTCCTTATGTTAAATGTACTCCTCGCAATATATCCTGTAGAAATCTGAATTTCCACCCAAGCTTACTAGGTTAAACAATACATCTGTACAAAAACAAGAGGGGTCATTCATAACCAAAACAACAATACAGGTTGGTTGATTAACAGGCCTATTGACAGGCCATTTTAGTGCTCACCCTGTCCCCATGCAGTTGTATTTCCAAAAATACTTTTTTTGGAAGTGTACAATTGGGGTTCTGGAGACACTATGACGTGATTGTACCTTTACATAATGCCCGTGAATGCCTTTGAGTATTGTATTGGTGATTAATGGCACTGTAAACGTGTGTTGACTTGACTTGACAAGGCAATCCATGTTGTCTACGGAATGGGTGTAATTTAAAAATATAAATCCTGACTGTGTAAAACCCGTAAATCAGCTGATCTAAAAGAGCCCTAACATGAAAAGCTATAAAGGAGGTCAGGAAATTCCCTAGCCAGTCTAGTGCAGTGACTCATGGCAGTGACCTTAAGACACACCTCAAAAACAAGACATCAGAAGGGAAATATAAGTGCAGATGTTGGCCTTTTTCAGGACTTTAATTGACTTATTGCATTTTATGTAATAGTATAGAGGACGTCAGAAATAAAAAGGTAATTTGTTTAGTTCATGGTGAAATGGGTAAGAATAAAACATACAGCTGTATTATTATTATTATTATTATTATTATTATTATTATTATTATTATTATTATTATTATTATTATTATTATTATTCTCTAGCACACCTTAGTCAAATGAATGGGTCATTATTAGGCTACTGCAGAGATTGATTTCATTTGACCCATTCATTTGACTCAGTTAAAACATGCAGAGCAAGGGGTCCACAGGCCCAGGGCTTTAATCACGCCACTCTTATTCTGGAGTAGGTGAATAATGTGAGTCCTGTTTTGTCTGAGAAATTTGATGTGTCTCACATTTAACTCCGATCTAAAGTGGGTCAGGAAAGAACAGTAGCTGGACTGAAGCACAGGATTGATGTCAAGGCTCAGCACCAGGGGAAACCATGTTATTGCCAGTGGAAAACACACACACACACACACAAATAGTAAATGGCCAATAAAAAACCCTTTCCACTATTCCACACCACATATTTCACCTTAACCCTTCCTAACTCAGTATAAAATTCAAAGGGATCTAGACATTGTTTGCACCCTTCAACCCCATCACAGCAGTGTTGTTTTTTTTGGGGGGGTCTTTCTTTCTTAAGCGTGAAACAGCCCACCCCCACATTCACCCACAGCGTCAGCATTCCACCCCTGCAATTTCTTTGCTTTTTCTTACCCATGTTTATTCACCATTGAACATTTCACTGTATTGCAGTTGAATAGTTCTCATCCTTTTTAAAGCAGCCAAACAGCAAGCTGATTGGCTGAATGTTTTAGATGGGATGAAGAGCACTTATGCCTTACATAACTCACGTGTGATCTTTCTTTCCTGAACCCACAGTCACTGCTAGATGAAAAGACTCTCCTTTGATCTGTGAACAAAGACTGGTATCTTTACACAAACCCTGTTGTGAATTCATGTGATCCAGTATGGTACTGTATGTCCCTGAATTATAACCTCAGTACCAGATCTTTGTGACTACTCTATAAATTTAAGCCAACTGCATTTTTTTATTTGAATGAAAGGACATGCATTCTAGTTGTGACCGTGGTAATAGTCAAAAAGCTTACTCTCCCACTCTCTCCAGTCTTTCTCTCTCACTCCCTCCAGACCAAAGTGGCCACCTGATGACTAAACACTACTGTAGAAATTATTTGATGGATGTGTGCATCCTGTGGACACGTAGAATCTCATCTCTTAAAGTAGCCATGTATAATCAATTTGTTTCCTGTTCGTTAATTGTCAGTCAGAGTGACACAGACTGTAATTACCTTTTGTGTGAGTGTGTATTTGTGCAAACTACATGTGTGCGATTTTATATACGTGTCAGTAAATATCAGCTGTCCTTATGCATCCTGACATGCATAAAAAGCCATGCAAGGCATAGACACAGAAAGCCAACAATACAGTTAAGCGCTATTCACCAGATTCAATTTGCAGGGCAGCTGAACGATAACAGACCTCAGCACAAATACGTATATTAGTTGCTCTGTGTTTCGTGACCTGATCATTTGCTTTGAAAACAATTACGTTTTTATAATTGTCGAGCTCAGTCAATCACTCGATGTCTGGAGCCAAAATTGAAATACCATAATATATTTCTATGTTAGATAGACTGCTCTGTGTGGGGCAAACAGTAGACTTGCAGGTAATTTTATGCAAATATATTCTCCACTGCAACAATAAGTTCCCACCTTTCAGAACCACTTGTAACTTAGTGGGACTGTACATGCTGAATTGTGAGAGTGAGTGAGAGAGCCATAAAAAGTGCTCACTTGCTTTCTCTCTCTTTTGTTTTCTTCAACATTTAAGGTTATTATGAGTCATATTGTATTCATGGTCCTTCATTTGTCTGCATCTGGTGTTGCGGCATTTCTCCGTTTCACAATTTCATTATTATCAATCAAAATGTAGCCTAAATGTTTTCTTTCCTGTACCCTGTACTGTTATTTGCCTACTTAAAACTTGCTTTACCTTTTCAGGCCTGTCCTTCTACAGTCGTATATTGGAGAACTGTGTAGAGGAAGCCCACTTTAATGAGGTCAGTACTGCACGTCTTCTCCCAAATAAGCAATAAATCAGATGTATTAATTCTGATTAATTCATTATTTCTTAATTATCATTAATAAGAATTCAGCCCCAGTTTTTTCTACCTATTTGATAAACCACTCAACAAACATAAATATACATAACAACATGTACTCACAAAATTGTGACTGGTTGAGAGGGGCAGAGAACAGTGTCAGCCTACAGAGGAGTTGAGATTATAAGTGGTTTTAAACAATATAATAGTCCATATATGGGATTCCTCCTACTGTGTTGTTAGAGGCAAAAATACTGCAATTCAGTTTCTTTGAGGAGTCATGTTTGTTTGTTCATTACCCTGGTGTTTTTACTGAGTCATTTACACATTACACACTGAGTCATTTATACATTGTGTATGAAAGTTTGTTATAGTGTTGTTATGCAGGCTAACATGCTTGATTAAATACTGTAGTCTTATATTGCATAAACAATTTAATCTCTTTGGTGTTTGTGTCATTAGCTAATATCAAGGTAGTAAACACTAGTTCTCCACTGTAATTGGGACATGCCCTATCTAGGGTCCTCTAATGGTCCTCTCATATTCACTGATGATAGCCTAACAGAGCTTGTGATGGTAGGCGGTGGTGTAGGCTTCCACCCATGCGTGTCATTGAACACTTGCTCTGGTGTGATTAAACAAAACACACACACACTGCTGGGGAGAGAGAGAGAGAGAGAGGTAAAGAGAGTATGGCAACAATTTATATTATGAAACCATTCTCATTTTCTTTTACTGTAACACTCAGTATATCACATTTTATTGAGACACACTTGAATGTGCCCCAGCCCAGAGATTCCTGTTGGTCTGGGAATCCTGGGAAATGTCTCTGCGGCATTCCCAGAGGCCACTGTCAGGCCCGGCATTCTTAGGATACAGAGCCTTGTCACTGGAGGAGAGAGAGTGAGGCGGAGAAGAGGGATGTGGGATTGAGAGGGGGGAGTGATATCAAGACAGAAACCATGAAAGAGACAGAGGGTTGCGGAATGAAGCGTGGATATAAATTGAGAGTGCGGGAGAGAGAGAGAGAGAGAGAGAGAGAGAGAGAGAGAGAGAGAGAGAGAGAGAGAGAGAGAGAGAGAGAGAGAGAGAGACATTGACATCCCGCAGAGGTGGGGAATGGCTGAGTAGTTCCGACGTTGAAAGAGAAAGCACTTACTTAGACGAGTTTAAACATAGCAGTGCTTCCTTCCTTGGTTGATAACCAGCTCTATTGTTTTGCTTTAATCCATGCAGAAAACAGTTAAATTACTCTGCTGTAAGAGGAACCTTGCATGTTCTGTACATGTACAGTATATACTATTTGTGCTGTATATACATCATTTTTCTAAAATAATTTCCCATACTGAAATCAATTTCTCTGTGACAAAAGCGAAAGAGCAAATAAGGGAATTGAGCTGCGAGAGCAGAAATGCACCACCAACAAATGATGCAGTACACTGTGTTAGGGGATGATTAAATGGCCGAAACCTCCTCGTTACACTGTACATCATTTTATATGGTGTACTGTATATATACTCTACTGTATGGTATTGTGTTTAAGGCCTGTCTTATAGTAGCTGGTAACGGAGTTGTGTGGTTCTGTGAGAAGTGATACCTTGTGACAGTCTGACTCCACAGTCTGGCCTCGGTGTGTCACAGCACTTGGGAGGTCATTAGCATCCCTCAGCATCAATGGAGCGTTCAACCTTCCTTTCGGGATGGCTAGTGCCCTAGTGGGTATGTGTGTGTGGGTGTCTGTGTGTGTGTCTGTGTGTGTGTGTACACATGCACGCATGCGTGTTTGCATGTGTGTTTGTGCGCACATCCTGTTCTCACCACAGTCCACCAAAGAAAACCCTAATCACATTCTCCTCCTCCTTGAGTCCTCATCCGCTTGCCGTTAGCACAAAGTTGTGCGCTCCACTGCTTTATGCATGGACAGGCAGCATGCCTTTGAACTAGTGGGGGAGACTGAATGGGGGGATCTATATTCATTATTCATTCCAGTTTGAGGGCTAGCTTTCAGCTGCAGTACACCAGGGCTTCCCTCACGCTGGTTAGATGCCACTGAAGCAAAAAATGAAAAGCCTTGCTAAAATGGAGCTGCTAAGATAACTTGGAGTGTAGTGTAAGGCTTTGGTGCAGTGTACTGTACAGTATGTACTGACGCCTCAATTAGCCTACTTGTTTTTGTGCATATCCATTTCAAGCTAACAGCCAAGCCGTGTTGATAGTCGATTTGATCTATCCAAGGCAAGAGGACTATAATCATAATGCCAATGAATATTTTAATATTGTCACTCCATTATGTTTATGCTCCCATAAGCCCACAGAAAGTGCACTGGCTGATGTTTGTATTGAGAAGCTGTGCTTGCATAACATCCCATGACTTTTTCATGGCTGTTCCGGGGCTTTGCCATCTGCATTCCTGATTTTTTATTTGAATGAGTCATTGAACTGCAGTAGAGGCAGATTTCCTCACTGCTGACCTGTTCAGAGGTCTGCTCAAATGCATTGAGGTGTCCAAGGCAAGCTCTCACCATGAGGTGTTGAAAATAATGTTTTAAAGAAATCACGTTATGCACTTTTGGAGAAATATGTTGTTTGTTTGTGCCATTCATTTATTGGTTGCAACTAGCCTGATAGATTTTTCGATATTTGACCTTGAGACAGCAGTGATACAACATTTATTACTGGACTGTGGAGGCGGGTTGGACTGTTTTCAATCATTTTAAAACTTTGCCAGTTTGTGCGAGCAAAGGCAGCCCAGAGGGGTACTTTCCTAACTCAGAGCACAGTGAATTAGTAATGAGGCGGGTGAAAGGAATTGTGTGTTTTTAAAGAGCCTCAGGAAAAAAGAGTTCTTCCAAATTCAGCAAAGAGGTTTTTTTTTTTTAACTAATAGAAACTCCTGAGAGTGGATCTTTTGGGGGTGCATCTAGTGTGGTGTCGGATGATCAATTATAGAAAGATAAATTGCCTTGATAAGGCTAGACCTATTTTGTAAAAACGTTTAGGTGCAGTGCCCTGGTAATGTATATGTAAAATAATGCTAATGATTGGTGGGCTGGAAACTAGATGGGTGTGTGGTCGTTTGACTCAAATACATTTGAGTATTATGAGGTTCACTAACTTTTATTCCAATATTTCTTATTTACATTTAAGCATATGTATTGTGTTACTAGTTTGGCCAAAACAGCACCAAACACCAATAAGATAGAAACTCTATTGATCTAGTAGGAAATGTAGTCATCAAGCTTATACAACACCAACACACACAAGAATGAAAGAATAAAAACCAATAAAAATACAGCAGTATCTCCACCAGAATTACTACAGGACAACTAACTACTACTAATACACAACCAACACAATAGGCCTAGACAACCAAGGAAGCTATGTGGTTGTTTAGATTCACGCAGTGCTGAACAGTAATGATAACATATGTTGTTTATGAACAGTCTGAGTCACAATGAAGACTATGAGCCACACCCCATTTAACAGCCCAATGCACTAAATTTTCCTGACTTTAAGGAGTTTAAGCAGCAGCTTACTTGACAAGTGCATTGCTCATTAGTGCTTCTCCATCTGGGCTTTAACAGCAACCAAACACTAATTATGGTTGTATTTAGATAGACTGCAGCACGAAGCAAGAATCAGTATCTTAACTATCATAATCTGCCAACTTGCTGTGTACATTGTGAAAGAATGGAAATAATACTTGCGTTCCTGTAGTACTGTTATACAGCCTACAATAATCATTAATATCCATTATGCAATATTCATTATGGAAGATTGCAAACCTATTGATCCAGCTATCTGAATGACTAACGTTTATGACATTAAAAGAGATTGTTTGCATTTTAATCAGGGTTGACTTTCAGACAACAAAGTTTTGGTGATATTTACTCATTTGGTTGTGTATATGCAGTACTGTAAAATATGCATTAATTCCATAATGTGGAGAATATAAGTTGGATGGAAAGCATAACCGATAACAGCTTTCTTACCAGGGCTACTGTAATAGCAACTCCCATCATCGGTTATTATCAAGTATGACTATAAGCTTAATGTCAATAGGATAATGGTGTATGGTGCTATGATGCGCCTAATTTGACAGAGAAGCTGGTGTAGAATGAATGAAGAATGGTTTTCAATTACAGTGGAGCTGACAGGCATTCCAGGGGAGAGGAGGAACCGGGGGGAGGGGGTGGGGGGTGAGACAGAGATAAGTGATTGGAGAAACACTGGACCATGCCAGGAAAGTGACATGGGAGAAATAGAGCATGGATACGATAGAAAAGGGACGGCCCAATGGACAGCCTAATAAAAAATAGTAAATTGAGGGCAGGGGGCAGTGGGCTGGAGGGTAGGCTGGGGGGGGGGGGGGGGGGTGGGGTGGGTTATT
>JAODUG010006426.1:0-11443 GCA_027564795.1 Aphredoderus sayanus | reverse complement strand
GGTGTGGGAGATGTCTGGTCAGTGATTTGGACAATGTTGAGTTTCTCAGCAGATCCAGCTTATCTGAGATGCTGTTTTATCTATAGTGTCAGTCAGACTTATTCACACACACACACACACTCACGCACGCACGCACGCATGCGCACACGCACACCACATGCACACGCACACGCACACATGTCAAACGATTTGGATTACATGTTGAACCCGATACAGATTCTTTAGGGAATATAGGCTGACTCGGAAGTGTTACCTACTGTAAGAGGGGTACATTTTCTTCCTCTAGTCTGTAAACAGAGAAAATAAACTCACACAACCTCAGAGTTTATTTGACTGATTAGACTGTTGGTTACAATGCAAGGTTTTGTTAACGTTTACAACGTGCACACTGTGTGGCCATCACAGTGCCACTGTGTGGTATCATGTCTGTACAGACTTCTAAATGTGTAGTGAGTTTAGTTTTACATGTCAGATTTGTATGCTATACATTTGTGTGTCAGACTAGTTGAGATAGTTGAGACCCTGATTTATACAGCGTTAACAGGTCCTGGTAGATCTTACATATTAAGTGTCATTGGTCATTCCAGGGAACCACATGCATTTGTACAAGTGGGCATGTGTTTATTGTAAGGGGCCGTACATTACAGCAAACACAGCAATACAAGAAACCCAGTGTAAACA
Organism: Aphredoderus sayanus; assembly: GCA_027564795.1. Taxonomy (NCBI): domain Eukaryota; kingdom Metazoa; phylum Chordata; class Actinopteri; order Percopsiformes; family Aphredoderidae; genus Aphredoderus; species Aphredoderus sayanus. The sequence goes on along the minus strand of JAODUG010006426.1, from coordinate 10,762 downwards.
AATATACAGTATAATAGAATGTAACAACCTGACAGGAACAAGTGTGTGGACTATTTGTGAGACTCTTTTGGTTGAGCTTTTTATTTGTGTGACTTGGGCTTGTAAGAGGTTCAAATATTTTTGAGGACAGGTGATTTATGAAAGACATTCTAGAAGACATATGTGTTTCTGAAGCACTCAATAATTTACTGTTCCCGAGCTCGACCCTCTTCTATACCTGTGTATATGTTTCCCACCACACACACACACACACACACACACAAACATACACAGAATGGCAGGTACTGGCACAGAAAATCTTTAATATTAAATCTGGACCTGAGCTAGCTGTCAGCTGTAATGAGAGTCTTGCATCAAGGCACCCCACTAACATCGCCTCTCATATTATTCCGTCTTCATCTGCACTTCTATCCTCTGCAAACACACCCAAGAGCTATGCGGAGGACTTTGTCAACTGCCACCATCAAAGGATGAAAACTTTGCACAGACACAGAGAAGAGAAAGTTGTTAATTATTGTTTAGATGCACCATGTTCCCTCCAACCTACTCAGTGAGGGTTTTTTGCGAGCGTGAGATATTCATAATTTATTAGATATGTTTTTATATACCCGCGCGACCATGGTAACCAAGTTCCAGAGGAATGGAAAAACCGTGGATCACCCCACTTTCACTTTGGACCGGTAGCAGGAGATCATCCCAGCTGTGTTGTCTGCTTTTTAATTAGTTGTTGCGCTCCTCTGACTGGCCTCTGTAACCTCAAGGATGTCACATAAAGTAGATCACAACTATCACCAGGGACTTGCTTATCCAATTAGTTACATATGTTTAAAACGGGGGGGAAGGGGATGGGCGTTCTCCGGGATCAGGTATTGTGCTGAATGGAGTTTTAGTAATTGACTAAGGGGACCTAGGAGGCTTTAACTGACAATAGCAATCAACACTGTTATTGCGGTATAGTGCAGAAATCTACAAGTTCACCATTTTAATGAACCAAGTCAGAGTTTCAAAACGCTGACAGTATGACTTTAGCCTTTTATCTAACATCTTGACAGCCTTGAGCTCTGTCATGCTGTAAGACTAGAGCAAGACCTGGTTTAAACATGTACAGGAAAGCACTTGATTTAAAGACTCCTAATCTATATTTTATCCCTAGTCTATATTTTATATGAATTGAAAATATGATGGTAATAGGTTCATTGCATGAGTGTAATTTTGCCAGTTTTTACTTCCTGCATAGTATACTAAAATACAGTGATAACAGATGGCTAATAGATAATAAGCACAGGTCACAGGGCAGTCTATTATGACCTTGCCAGCAATTCCTCTTTCCAAAACAATGCTGTTTTATCGACTACATCATTATTTATTGATGTTTGTTATTTTATTTGCCTGCTGTCTTAAAATCAAGCAGGTTATGGGTGTAGTTACAGTACATGCTAACATATGAGCTAGTGGCTAAAAAGCCAAGCTGAAACCATTCATTTAATGTTCTTTTCATGCAGTTTAAGGACCTTGGTATGATGACTGATTTAGAAATGGTCTTCTGATCAATGTGCTTCGGAAACAGGATATATTCAATTGGGAAGTATGTGCCTGAGAAGGAATAAAAGGCTTAGAATTTGATTTAACTCATTTTTGTAATTCAAAACCACTGGCCATGTGGATGTATACAGTAGATGCTCAACGATAAAACATCTTGTTTGAATTTTTGGTCAGTTTCTGACTGCAGACGTTTTCTGTATATTTCTATAGCAGCCCTCTAAATATTTTATTTGACCCTGAATAAAGCCTTTCAACAGCTTTGATGATACCAAATACAGAAAACACCTTGAATCTTTAGTTAATCTCCCAGATAAAATCTCAGCCGCTTGCTATATGAAAGTTGTGGTCCTCAATAATGCACTTTGTTATCTTCCTGATTATTTGTGAAGCCCTGTAGGTAAATGATCTTGTTGTGTAGTGAAACAGCTTACATCATCACATGCTAGATTGTGGGCTGCTTGACATCTTGCCAGACAATGGAGATAAGAGGAAGTAATGGAAAACACATATACATAACTAAATACATAACTTTTAATGGATGTACAATGTCTCACAACAAGGAACCCACAACCTTGTGCGTGTGTGTGAGTGTGTGTGTGTGTGTGTGCATAATGTCTCTTGTGTCCAACTAAGGAGATGTAAATGGAAGTTACAGTTACTGCCCTGGACCCAATTATACAACCAAGTGATATATGTATATATATACATATACTGTATATAACTTATAAAATATAAAATACAGTGGGGGATGTACTGTATGTCTGGTAATACCTGTTATACTGTATATAAAAACATCTTGTAATTCACAAGCAGACAGTACAACAGTGTGGTAACCTTCATCCGTGTTCTGAATAGCCTCATCATTTCAGCTGCTACAGTATATCGCTATCCCATCAGCGCCATGGGTGCACGCACTCATCCGTGGAACATTAGCTCCATGCTGAGGGACTAGCTCACGCTCGGCTATTTGGGACAGACTGGAACAGATTTAGACACAAAATAGATGCACTGTTGTTGCTGTAGTTATCCTGTCTCTGCCGTAAGCCTTGGTGACCATCGCCGCTGAGGACTGTGAGGGCTTAAAGCTCCCGAGGTCGCTGAATGAAATGGAAGGGGAGACAGTACTGCTGTTGGCTGGAGGAATACCTCGCGCCAGCAGAGCAAAGACTTGGCATCAACCAAGAGATAGTGTAATACAATACACAGCGTGCTAGCCACACACACACACACACACACAGACCTCAGAGGGAAGTCTGCCAATATGGATTACAACAGAAGGAGGGGGGACCCCAGGTTTCTGTAATGGGACAAGTGTGATGGATTATGCGGCTGACTACAACAGCCCTCTGTGTCTTCCTGAATGAGAATGCAGTATCAGCACCCGTTAAACGAGCTTCAAATTACCCTACCATCATGTTATATCGACCTCTTCTCTTTTATATACGGTAATACTACAGCGCAGTTCTCATTAAATTGAATAGATCTTCCTGAGATATTTTTGGCTGGGCATTAGGTGGCATGCTTAATACCAGAGAGGTAGTTTAATACTTGATGTCATATGCAGCTCACTGTTTATGTTTGAAACACAGCTGTGTTGTTTGAGCCAAGGGCCTCTGTTGGCTAGAGTGGCATGTGATGAGTAAGCATTTCTTTTTAACAAAGTAGTGTTTGTTTCTACAGGCAAATATAAATAAAAGGTCGCTCTGAAATATAATTTGAATAAATGAAACCATTTCAGTTAATTAATTGAAGTCAAAACTTCTCATATCAAGGATGTCCACATTTTCTGTTATGTTATTTTAATTATCCATTTGAAGTTAAAATGTTACTTTGTAATGAGTTTTTAGTTTTAGTTTGTTTATTTTTAGTTTCTGTTTTATCTTCTGCATATAAGTACCATACGATGTATCTGTTGGACATCCCTGTAAAAATCCGTAAAAGTTAAATTGATAGTAATAGATAGGTATTTGTGTTTCACTCCTTTCAGACCTTCCGTTGGCCTATCGCAAGCAAGTTGGATGGAAACGAAATGCTGGAGATCCAAGTGTACAACTACAGCAAGGTCTTCACCAACAGGTAAACAGGAAACCCATTCCCCAGTGCATCTTAACATTCCCTTTAACCCACAGTGTTTTAGAGCAAACTCAGTATTGGTCCATTGGTCCTCTCCATCACAGTGTGCGCCTGGTGTCGGCACAGACATATGAGTTTGTTATTCAGGCAACTGCCTGGTTTAAAGCTCTATTGAATGGGTAATAGCCTGTAAACCACAAGGCACGCTGTGAATGATGGGATTGGCAGTAATGAAACATTATTATATACCGGTAATAGTTGCATCTGTCACTTTTAACTCTAGTAGTCAGAGCGTGTAGAACAGTTTTTATTGGCAATGAGTTTTAGTGGAAAACACATTTGAGCAGTACTGAATAGAATATTGTCCAATGTCATGTCATGTTTTATATAACTTTTCTTTCAAACTTTTTACCTCACCACGCTTTCACACCTTAAATATTATTATGAGAGGCTGTGGTTGAGACTCATGAGAGTCATAGAGACTCATGAGAGTCATGAGCGGTGTCCAGTTTTTTGATGTTTAACAAATCTAAACAGGCAGTCAGCAGCTGCCTTTTTAGATTTGTTAAACCTCTGTGAGAGGTAGTGTGCATTTTGTGTGTGTGTGTGTGTGTGTGTGTGTGTGTGTGTGTGTGTGAGTGTGTATGATTGTGTGTGTACACGCGCATCTGTGGGCATGTGTGTGGGTGCATGGGCGGAAGAGTTGAATTTGAGTGACAGGTCTATAAACAGATCAGTATCAGTACTTCCTCAAGACAGCTGTTATCTATTCTGGTGTCATATTCTAATTAACTGAACTCATTTAAAACAGGTACATACAGTACTACAACTGGATTATTTACTCAGTTACTCAATACTATAGCATTGTTTTCCCATTCAGTGCTATGGCAATATGTTTTCTAGCTCACAGTTGAAACACAGGCGCACACACACACACACACACACACACACATACACGAATAAAAAAATAGGTGAACAGACATGCGTACAGGCTTGTGTACACAAAACCAACTCCCTTTCATAGTGTGATTGGTAAATTATTAAAGGCTTATGTCATAGTCGGTGTTTGTTGCTCTCACACCTGCCCCGTGTGTTCAGACAGACCCACCCAGCATCACCAGTGTAACTGATAGCCTTCATCACTGCAGGCAGGTGGGCGTCAATAGATGGCCAGGGCCAGAACGCTACCCGCCGCCAGCGCTGTGAGTGCGATGAGCAGTGTTGTATTACCATAACACAAAGCCACCGCCATAATGAGGCATGTTCATCCCCGACACTGATTATAACCACATGCCAGCTTTTTTCTTTTTTTCTTTGCTTTCTTAACCATGCCTTGTGTCTTATTGGTTGTAAACTGAGCACTGGCTAATAAAACCCTTGAATGCCTGACTAGTGGAGCAGAGAGAACATTGGGTGTTTTAGATCAGCTTTAATATTTTTTTTAATTAATTTTCAATTCACAGTAGCAGCTACCATAAATGTAACAATAAAAGAAATGTTTGGAATTATAATATTTCTAACAATATAGGCAAATGTATTTATTACATTTCATCCATTTATAGAAATTCTGTGTATATCTATTGTACTAATAATCAGTCATCAATATGCCTGACATACTGTAACACTCATTTAATTACAAGTCTATCAATTTTATGACTAACATCTGTTTCACAGCTGACATCTGGTGTTTCCCCCACAAAGTTCGCTCTGCAATTATTGTTATTGTCTCAATTAAAGGTATTACGTGGAGCTTTCTGCTATTTCCTAATCAGCCACCATGTTTATGTGATTCCCACTGCTGATAAAGTTCGCAATTTTATTACAGTATAATGATTACAAATGCTGGACTGAACAACTATACAACACATGCTTTCTCAGGGGAGTGGATGTATTACAGCAATACATTCCATGTCTCCAATTGCCTTGTCGCAAATATTTGCGACAAGGCAGTTGGGGTCATGGGAAGTATTAACTACGGGAAAGACAATCTCTTCACAGAGCTTTTAAGGGTCTGCTTTTGAAGGTTAGATTTGTTAGCCACTGATAACAAATAGTGTCATGTTCTGGAATATTATGGAGTCCCTTTAAATATGTATTTATTGCAACTAATCCCACAATCCTTTGTACCCTTAACTGTACAGTAATTTAAGGTATTTCATAACTTTTCTTAGTAGGTATAGTATTAGATCATGTGTAGCCAGTGTGTAGATGCTGAATATTTGCTTGTATTATATAATTTATTTATACAAGCCTATAGGATCCCACTTTACATCCTTGCTAATTGTATGTTACTGTAATATGTATGGGCCGTCCTGTTTTGGATACACATACAGTACAAAGCTTAAAAAGTAGGAACTTCTTTCTTCATTTGTAGTCCCAGTCCTATAATGAGGTGTGTTCTCATAGGAAACTTCTTCTGTTTCGCCCACGCTCTGTATACAACTTGTATTTTTCTGACTACAGTGAAAAAACAAAGTCACTCCCTTAGTTGTATTAGCTTTTGTTTGTCTGTTTTATGTGTTCTTGTTTACCACTTTAAGTCCCCACAGGAAAGCCCGTCCTCTCCTGTGGGCCTTAGGGCAGGTGGCCCAGTCATAATAATATATTAGCCTTGTATGAAAAATGACTTCATTAACTTTTCCACCCAACTAGTTCTCACTGACTATTCTCCTGATATCCTCCTGGTATCCACCTGTATCCACACTTCAACTGTGACTAAATTACAGCTATGATTTTATACACCATCGCGAAGCACAGCCGAGACTTTTTTCACCAGAAAGTTTATTTGACCAATTCCTTTCAAGCTATTTGAAAGCGATTTGGTTAAAGCTTACTGGGGAAAATAACACAGCCTGAAAGGGAAGAGACGCTCAATTATGAAACAGAGGAAAGTAAGTTGTTTGTCAATCAATAATGAATGTCACCTTTTGAAGTACTAAAAAGTGAGGGAGAACATGATCGGCTAAGCTTGGTTCAATTATTTAGCACTTGCATACAATGGATGAAAGGGACAGACAAACCATTTGTTTTTCAAGAATCCTTACTATATACAATGACCGCTATTGGAAAAAGAGGATTGTTTCGTGGTTGGAGGAGGGAGGGTATTCTTTATTATTTTTGCAATGTAAGCTGAAATGAAATGCAAATTCCTGTTAAAAGCTACAACATTTCTATTCAACGCCAAAGGAAAATGTTAACACATTGTAGCACTATCTACAAGCCACATTAAAGGGAGGGATGGCATTCCTTGGAGACTTTCCTTGGGAAGCGTAAAACATGCGCACCTGCAGAAGAAAAGTATCTGCGCCTGGAGGGGCAGACTTCATAACTTCATAACAGGGATTTCAAATGCAGCAAAGATACGGTTCTGTACACTCACCTCATTAATGATACACAGTTTCTCAGTGTATCTCCACTTACTAATGCACAGCCATAATTTAATCTGTAGAAAAAAAAATAGATGAAAACAGCAAAACATGAGAGAGTGAGTGAGAGGGAGAGAGAGAGAGAGAGAGAGAGAGAGAGAGAGAGAGAGAGAGAGAGAGAGAGAGAGAGAGAGAGAGAGAGAGATAGTAGAGGGAGAGAGAGAGAGGTCTTAATGCCTCCCTGGTAATTACCTACAGTATATTAGTTAAAAACTGTAGATTACCTTGAGAATCATCGGGTGTTCAGTTTATAGTAGTACATATGTGTATGTGTTTGTTTTCATTGATGATGCCTGTGTGTCTGTGTGTCTGTGTGTGTGTGTGTGTGTGTGTGTATGTGCGTGTGTGCGATTGCGTGTGGTGTGTGCGTGCGTGCGTGTGTGTGTGTGTTTGCTGCTCATAATGACAACATGAAAGTGGTCGAAGCTCAGTCTCTTTGCCTTTAAAGCTGCAGGCCAGTATTTTTGTATAGCTGTACCCACTGTCCCCAGGGCTGTGAGCCTGTCCGCGTGCTTGTGTGTGTTGCGAGATGAGATAACGAGGGATGAGGTGTGAGTGTGACTGTGCGTGCATGTACAGTACAGGTACAGTAACACACATGTTGTGTCTATTACTGTACCATCCCTTTCATATGAATTTCATGTCGGAGGAATGATTAATGTTTGTGTTATGCAGGATCATGTATGGAATACAGTGCATACACAGTTGATATCAACAGATGTGTGTCTGTGTATGGAGTGACAGCTCATTTTATTGTGACATATGGTCATGGCTTAGTGTGGGCTGGCCTGCATGTTCTTTGTGTGCGACTGATTGCTCTGCTAGAGAAACATTGTTTGGGGGAAATTCTCTAAATTATTCACAGCCTCTAAATGGCTGGTTGAATGGGGACAGTACTGGGTTGCTCCCAGACCGCTATCGTTTATGTAAGATCTTTGGGGTGTCAAAGAGCTGAAACTTTCCATTTGCTTTCAGACATTCAGTAGGGGTGATTCTTTTACAAGGGTTCTGGTCCAAGTATAGTCTTTTCCCGCACTCGCACACAAAATGTAGCACATTATAAAACCATAAGTCTCAAAATGATTAAAGAACCATGATTATATGAAGACATATCGAGCAGATATTGACCAAAGAAAACTAATTTGGGCTGACTCTCAGAAGTCTTATTATTCCAAGCTTCCTCTGGGCACAATGGTTTACTGAGAAATGCTTCACCATTGTTCCGCAACCATTGCCATTCCTTTTAAAAGAAAAACACAGAGAGCCAAATACAAATTATAACACACAAAAGAACAAAGCAATTTAAGTCAGCATGCTGGATGAGTAAATGGCCGGAGAACTGTTATCAATTTGTTATACAGTTGTTTACCATTTGTGGGGCAGTGTGATAAGAGATTATGAGAGGTGGTGGAAATTGCGTTCTGTTTTCAAAATTGCAGAAAAGCACACTAAAATAACTTTTACAAATAAGTATATTTTTGCTCATCAATTAAGAGTACAGTTTAGATGTTTACCATCTGTCTGTCATATGTAAAACTGCCTAAATATTTTGTTACTGTCTAACCTCTGTGGCACACTGTAGCATCCAATAATGAAAAAACTACCAATAATGTAATATCTGCTAATACCTTTGTAAAGTTTCCCTTCTCAATGTAATATAGGTCAATAATATAATAACTTACCGATAATATAATTTAAGACCCTATAACATAGGGATAAGTCAATTAATGTAAGTGAGGTCTGTACACACCCACACAATCTGGAAAATCCCAGCATGTGCCTCATTAATTCAAAACACCTGTGTGAGATTCAAACAGGGAAGCCACAGAACACACATTGATTCAACGGCAGCACTTCGTCATCAGGTCATAAAGTTATACTGTAGGCAACAGATCTTGTAAGAGGAGAACAATGAGTGGGCAAGACATGCAGAAGGTGATCACTTGGCACCTATTGCATCCTAATCCTGGAAGGGTTGGATTCCTCCTTCTGTGGTCCTTTCTCAATGTTTATTCATCTTTTTTACCCACAGTTTTTATGGAGGTTTTTCCTTGCCATTGTCAGATTGGAGTAACAATGAAAGGGGTGAAAGGGGTGTTATTTGTTTCCATGTGAAATGTAGGCCTGTGCAGCCCTTTGAGACCTTATATGGGCCATATTAATAAACTGGTACCAGTTTACAATACGACAACCCCTATAAAGGGTTTATAATTAGTTTCTTAATTAGGTTATTAACACTTTATGACTCACTAATAAGTGAATTTACATTAACGGCATTTGGCAGGTGTTTTTATCCAAAGCGACTTACATGTAGTACATTTGTCATATAGTTGGACATTCACAAACCGGTGCAAGCCATGCAAGGAGCACCTAACCACTGGGAGCAATTGGGGTTAGACATCTTGCCCACGGATGCTTGCTGGTAGTCCGGCACTGGGGCTTGAACCCACAGCCTTCTGGCTGGGAGTCAAACACTCTACCACTAGACCACTAGACCTACACCCCACTGTGTTGCCAAATAGTGAGCCCACATCTGTAGTTGTACTGTACTGTTAAGCCTCAGATTATTATTACCAATTGCTGCTATTGCTCTTCTCCAGGCTTGTGGGGACCTTCCAGATGGTTCTTCAGAAAGTGGCAGAGGAAGGCCACCTGGAGCTAACTGACACACTCATGGATGATAACAACACCTCCATAAAGGTAAGCACAGTATAGTGCATACAGTATATACATACTGTACTGTATATACTCAATACTGTATGTATAGTGAGTTAGGAACAGAAAGTTAGATTGGTGAAACACTGGACATGCTGCTATATTGCAGGGTCTTACCACACAGAAACCGAACAGGGAGTGGAAATGAGTATGGTACTCACTTTAACAATGCCTGTGGTGCCATGATTGTTTCAGCAGCTAATAACAAAAGACTGCGTTTTCTAAAGCATGTACACGTGTGAAGCAGAAGTTGCTGGGGTATAGCAGTGACACTTGACATTTGTGGTAGATTAAAATAAATAAAACAAACCCAAATGAAAATAAATTACCTAATCTTGAATACAGCTCAATTAAACTGTGAGGGCAAAACATAGCTCATTTAAATTGTATGATTAGTTTTGTCATTATGGGAACATTACGGTTGTCTTCTGCAGCATGTGGAAGCGAGATGGTGAGAGTTCTATTATTGTACATATTGAGTGTCTGTATAGTGCGGGAAAGGCAACACATTGGTATAGCGCTTAAAGCTCTCCAGGGCAGACAATGCAGTTAGTAGTGCTGGGAATGCTGATGTGATGATGCTACTGAGGAGATGATACACAGTGTAGAGGCCCCGAGGCTAACACATATAACACACATAAACACACGCACGCGCACACACGCACACACACACACACACACACACACACGCGCACACACACACACACACACACACACACACACGCACGCACACACACACCTGCATTCTCTAATAAGGAGATATTAAGGCCTGTGCATCTCAGCAAACCTCCCCTTGCAGGAGCTGGTGGAAACCAGTTCCAGTTCCACCTGAAAGACAATCTCCAGCTTCCAGCTCTGCACTGGTGTGGTTGCTATAGCAACTTATGTAACTCATTGGTCTCTGCAGTATTGGCCTCATAATGGTTGAAAAGGGGGGAAGAGAGAGAGAGAGAGAGAGAGAGAGAGAGAGAGAGAGAGAGAGAGAGAGAGAGAGAGAGAGAGAGAGA
>JAODUG010006407.1:0-21024 GCA_027564795.1 Aphredoderus sayanus | reverse complement strand
ATAAATAGACCAAATACTTACAAGGATTGTGTCTGGACTGGGAGGTCGAGGGGGGTGTCTGTCAGGTCCAGATTACTACAGTCCACAGAATCTTCACTGCACGTACAATTCTGAGCACAGGGCAAACTTGAGCCCAGTCCATAATTGATTAACAGTTCTAGCGAGAAAACTAAATAAAAAAAAGAAACAGTTCCAATTCGTCCCAGGGACGCCGCCATTTTGTATCCAGTTTTATTAGCGCGGCCACTGATCTCCTGTTATCCACAAATTGGGAAACTAATAGAGCTTCATTCAGCTAAACAAATGTTTGTGGCAAATGAATGGTCTTCTTGTGGTAAAGAAAGTATATCATGAAGCCACACAACAGTGAAATGGCGTGCTTTCCAAATACCAGTCATTTAAAACAAAAGTTCCCAGTCCAACTTTCTCTTCTGGTTATCGACGCGGGGTGAAATAAGAGGTGACTCCGTCTCCCAAGCAAAGTAGTCTATATGAATCAAATATTCAATCACAACCTTGTATCCAAGTCCTAAGTGAATGCCCCTCAACGCTAGGGACAATGTCTCTTTCTTGATAGAACAATTTCTACTGAGATCATGTTGGAAAACATGCAAGAGAAGGTAATGGATACTGTTACACAGACCTCAATGTAGGCTCAAAGTAGCCTACAGATTCCTACATTTTTCTGAAATAAAAGTTGTTGTCCAAATACACCGACTGGTAAAGCGTAAACACGTCTTAAATATGTAACTTTTGAATAGTTTGAAATTCTGTAACAACAAGAAACAGCCAAACCCAGGAGCGCTGATCTTTCAATACGATCGCCGCGTTTCGTCCTTTAAATGCAACACAACTTTGCCCACGTCGAATAAATCTAACTTTGAAATGCGCAGAACCGGTCAGCTCATTCTGCGCAAAAATATCTACACGAAAAGCTTATCAGGTGCAGTCTGTGGTCAGGAAATCACAGCGATCCGATAAATAGCAAATGTAATCTCCTGTTCGTACGGACTCCACCATGAGTTTTTCCCTTCTTGAGTTACTTTCCTTTTTTCAGGCTCATCGCTCTGTAGTCCCACGTTGGATGCACAACAGCGATGTAGGTCCGCCCACTTGCCATTACAATTGGCTGTTCGGATTTGAGGAGCGGGCCAACTCTTAATCTCACTGGCTGCTCTGGATTCTTCAGGCGTCGCAAAGTTCGAGAGCGAGTGACCAGCTGTCACTCACCAGTCGTTGACCCCACCCATGTTTCCCACCCCGGGTGTGAAACCGCACCACCTCCTTTCACTCTTGTTGCTTCTTAAAGGGACAAAGCCTGCGATGCGGTGCGGCTATTCGAATACTGTATTGGCGAACCATATTGCATACATGCTTTACAGGCAACCATATTGCATAAATGGTTTACATGCTGACTGTCATATACTGTATATGTCAATATGATTTATTTGATGTCTTTATTACTTAACTTTATATCATAGGGTGTAGCATACGAAAAAATAAAAGCTTCATAGCGTGCAGGATGGTGTGGTGGCCTGCCTGTAAGCAAAAATGCATGACTCCTATCTGATCCATAATACTTTTGTACTCGCTATGGCCTTTTTGCATAAGATTGTCTGCTAATGAAGAAATAGCTCTGTGGTTTACATGTTATCTTATGATGTTGTTGTAATGTGTTTAGTGCTGGTCTATTTGTTTTGCTATTGTTATTTCAGTAATCAATTGTCTTTGCTATTTTCTACGTTTTAGCAAGTACCAGCCTTATTTATACATTATTTTAGTCTTATTTTGGGAAGAGCAAATACAAGTCTTATATTGAAGCATACTATATCATTGTGTGTGTTTGCAAAAGTCTTTCTAGAAGGGGCCAGTAAATGCTAGTAAAGGAGTTTTCTCTGTTGGTGAATGTAATCTCAGTGCTAGACTAGAGGTATGGTGTCATATTTCTGACAGTTGTGCTGCCAACTGATCAGTCTTAGAAATGCTCTCTTGGAATGATTGAAATTATTGAATGCTTTAAAGAGAGAATTTTTACCAGAGGCATGTCTTTAAGTGATTTCTTCAGCAAAATGTCATACAGAGACTTGTACTTGACAGCATACAGGCATTGCACATGTCAGTATATATATGTGTGTGTGTGTGTGTGTGTGTGCATGTGTGCGTGCGTGTGTGTGTGTGTGTGTGTGTGAAGGCAGATGTGTGTGTGTGTGTGTGTGTGTGTGTGTGTGTGTGTGTGTGTTCAGATGGATCTTTGCACCGTTTGAGTGTGCCCCATAATGGTCTCATGATAGCACATAATTCTTCCCAAATGGTGAAGTCATGTCCGGCTGTTGTCTCAAAAACGCACATCTGTGATAAATCGGTGAGCCTGTCAACCACTTGGCCCCACGAACACTTTTTCCCATCACATATTTTCCTGGCACTGACAGGTTGTATTGATTGACTTTGTCAGAGTTTTTGTGATCACTTTGTGCTGGGATAAGTCCCAGATTTCAGTACAATTAATCACTGCAGCTGGGACAGCAATATTCACACCTGGAGTACTGCAGGCAGTGCCGTGGCACAGTTCCCTGTTCGTTTTTCAGTGAATAGGCAAGTTTCAGTTTGCATTAAGAGAGTGTAAGTGAGCACTAACCTACAGGTGAGGCCTATATATATATATATATATATATATATATATATATATATATATGGGTTATTGCATCTGTCAGACAGAAAGATGCAAAAACCTAAGTATCTTATCTTTGTAAAGTTTAAAACATTCAAAACTCAACAGAAATTATCAAGAGAATTATAAGAAATATCAGTATTGACGATATGTCAAAGTCCTCTGTGTACTGCATTGTAGAGATATTTTCTGAACAGCTAGTTAAATTTCCAGTGAAATTATAGTTTGTTCATGTAGAACATAGAACATACAATTAGCAATCGATTAGAAATAGCCTACTGTAACATTTTCAAAGACTAGATAAACATTCAAACAGGGAAAACATAACAGTCTGATTTAATCACAACAAACACAGTACAACAAACCAAACAGGTGAGGGAAGGAGGAGAGGGAAGGGCTGCCATGTCACTCAGCCGGTGATTGGCCCGTCGATGTGTCAGCACCATAGGTCAGCACACTGGCAAGAGGAAGTCCTGCTCATACCCCCGGACCCAGGTGTGACACCTACTTTCCAATCAGCAGTAGCCTATAGTCTACTATATTGCTGTAATTAAGATTTTCAAGTATCCTATTATTAAAGCAAAATCATCAACATAAATCGGTCTACTGGACCAAAAATGTAAAAAATATAAATTGTTTTCATAGGGTAAAACATAAGTGACATGACTGACGTTTGAAAATGGGACCTTGGTAATAAACACAATGATTTACAAAGTAAACTAACCAGACATACAGTAGTGTTAAACAGATGACAATATAAATTAAAGTTTGATATAGATTAAACATTTTAAATATATTTATTTAGTGACCCCCCCCCAAAAAAAAAGTATTATCATGCAGTATTTCTGTAAGGGACAAGTGACAGGATAACAACACTTGCAGTACAGCAATCCCAGGTATGCACAGCACATCATTTTGATGCTCCTTCAACAGATATGGCATTTGGATCATTGGTGGTCTATTCTGAGTGGACTGTTGACACATATTTTATTGCAATGTGATTTATTTGGAGTCTGACCTGCACTGAATGACTTGGCACACAACATGTGTGTGATTAAACCAGTGGACAAAACACTAGGTTAAATTATGAACTAAAGATAAGCTCTGGAACATGTGGAAAATGTAGCTTGTGCAATGTAAATCCAAGACACTGATTGGAAAGTGTTACAAATTCAAGGTTTAGGACATGGCTACTTTATATAAGTGGCAATCTTGGAACCCAGCGGTCTAACATTGATTAAGCCTCATGGGGCAAGGGACAATATTTTTGGAACACTTCCTGCCAGCAGATATCCTGGCCAAGACTTCCTCTTTTGTCGACTGGTCATTGTTTACAGTCAGACACGAGAATTGAGTTGGAGTTGAGTTCGACTGATCTTTAGAAACAGATTCCCACATAAGAATGCTAATAGAAAGCTAAATCGTCATCAGACCATGCCATAGCTTTTTTCCGAGATTGTATTCTGGCCCATTTGGCTCTCCACATGGATGTGATTGGTCAATAATACTCGGACTGCAAATATAAAACAGAATGCATCTGGGACCAAAATCTTATATCGCTGTCTACAGATTCTGTATTCATATGATATGCAGATATCTGATTGAGATTATACCAGTAGCAGTGGTCTCATTTTGTACACCACTTTGCTTATTATGTATTTCAAATGACCCATGGTTGGAAAATATAAAACATTTTCTAAACTTTCTTACTGGGTCCTTTATATTTCTGTCTATAAAAATATGACTGGAGAATAAATCAGAAAGACTCAGCTGCGTGTGCTTTTTGGTTCCAGGTTTGAAGCCACAGAAAATCTAATGTGTAATAACAGCACAATTCAATCATGATGAACATATACCATAACATTCATCAAGTACAATACAGTTTGCTGCTGTGAAAGTGACACACATCTAATCTAAACTGAGCAATCCTTTAATATACACTGCATGGTTTACCATGGGTTCTCAGACCATTCACATAGCACCAATATTTGAGGCATATTTCTCTCCACAGGCATGGATTGATTTATAATCTGAGAAACAGATATCCTCACAAAGAATTCACAGCATGTAGAGCATAAGTGGCTACTGCTGCCGCAACTGGGCCGCTCCTAGAATCTGCCGGCCTTCTTATGCTTTTGTAGCTATGCTGCATAACGTTTCTGCCCGATTAGATGAGCGGACGTGTGTGTCATGAGCGAGAGAAAGTCAGGAGAGAGAGTGTTTAACCCTTACGCTGTCCTAAGGCATTTCAGCAGACCACCAGCAGAGGGAGCCAACCACGGAATGTCATCGGCCGTGTTGTGGTTGGCGCCCACTACTGGCTTTTGCACTGGGTCATTTTGACCCATAGGACAGCGGGAGGATTAAGATCACTGCACCAGATAGGCCTCTTCTGGTATGAACAGAGGTCATTTTAATAATTATGCAATTTAATGTTTTTATTGCAAACTGTTGTCATTTATTTGTTGTTTGTTAATGTTTATTTGTCATTTACTTATTATGTGACTACTGCTAACTGTAACACAAATTGCCCCTCGGGGATAATAAAGATAACCTTGACCTTAACAATTATTAGTATTCATATAAAAACTTTTTTTTTTACCAAGATCTGGAGGGCCGGTGTGGTGAAGATGGAAGGGCGGGTGGACAGGATTTGTGAGGCCAAGAGCAATTTATCACGCTCGTCTAACTGGAATCTTCAAAGATAACAAGCCATCTGCTCCAGTCATTCATCAACTATAAAAAAGGAGAGGCGTGAAAATGCAGCCAGCTCATCATATTGGGCCTGGATGGCTAGCGGGTGTGTTGCGGTGGCGTGGACATGCCTTGCCTAATAGGAAGCAGAGACGGTTTGGTCCATTCCTGGCGATACGGGGCCGCTTGCTAAGTGGCACCACGCATGGTCAGCAAGTGGAAACAGGAGGGGCAGGTTGCAGAAAGACAGATGGAGACGGGAAAGACAACATGCACACTGCTACAGTCATGTTGTGGGCAAAGGGCCAGGCTTTCCACTCACACACTGTCATTTTTTATAATATAAAATAAAAGGATTCAATTATTATATAGCCACTGAGGGATTTTAAGAAGCAGTCTTTTAGCCATGGGCCATGACCCACCTGTTAATGATGCAGGAGGAAACAAAGAGCTGTCTGAATAAAGAGGGCTTTAGCGTGGCCTGGTCACTGGTGTCCAACACAGCCACAGGTGTCCAAACACCACGGCTCTGGCTTTTCTTCCCTACTTTTCTTTTTTTTTTTATATACCTAGTCAGCATGTGTACTAACATTTACATTTCTCACTGCTGTTTGTTTAATGAGGAGAGTGAATTTAGCCAGGTTGTGCCAAGTTCCTGTCACTAAGCAGGGTTTGCAACTCGGCTGTGTTGCGACAAGTGTTGAGAGACATCTTCCCCACCCCCTCCCGAAAAAACACAACAACCTGTAGCTCACTGGGTAGGTGTGGTCATGGGTATTCACCCTGTCTGTTTCACCTACACCTCAGTCACCGCGTCAGTTGCACTGAAGGCACGCATTGTTCAGAAAAGGCCCAAGATGGCAGTTTGTTTCTATTTCTTTTCAATGGGTGTTTACCCGTGTGCACATTGCACAAGTCCTCGCCCCACAACGAAGGTTGAACAGTATATTCTTAGTTGAATTAGCGTGCTTGACAGACAGGATAGGGGAGAAGAATGATTCCTGCTTATTTAGTTGTGGTTGTTTTAATAGGCCTTGTCAATAGAATATTTTATAAAAGAAGCGATGGCCTGGAACAGTTTTTGTTCTTTGCCAGGAGAGGAATGTGCAGCGTTGAGGTTGTTTGAAAGGTGACTGTGGCTTCGGCAGCCAAGCAGCTTTTTTTCTGCCAGCATTCTTTGTTTCTGTGTTTTTAGTGTGAAAGCAGTATGGCCAAGGAGAGACCTCTCCTTTTCTCATTTCTCTCATCCACCATCCATCTCTCCCACTATCTCTGCCAAACTGGTTTGTTGTAAGAGAAGGGCAATTTGTTGTTCTACAGTATAAAACATATTGCACTTAGCTGTAGATCAATTAAGCTCTGTAGAAGCAGTTAACCCATGGTATAAAGGTATCTTTAGCAGCTTCAGCACCTAGCACTTCTTTAATAAATCGTAAATGTATAAAAACACACAGGTTTACATTTGACCTGCAATAACATTTTGGTTGGGTGAACATCTCCACAGTATTTAGACATCCACTGAATGGTTTAATTAGCCAGCTAAATCGGAATGACCCTCCAGTCCAAATTTAATTAGGCCTTCAAACACGATCAAAGCCAGTACAGGCCAGCGCTGGAAAATTGAATTTATTTGAGGTAACTGGATACCTATTTGCATCACAGCGGACCATATGGCATCTCCCTTGGTGTGGCTGTTTACGAGCAACTCATTCAACACCATTACATTATCTTAAGTGTATCATTAACTGTGGCGAAATGGCAATTAGATGGTGTGTTAACTCTGGGGGAGGGGGATGTGTTTGCCAGATTATTTATAGGGAGACGATAGCAGACAGGTATACTACATTTATATTTGTCAGCCATAGTAATTATAGTGATCCAGTAATTAGTCAGATTAGCCATTCACTACCTAATTCACACATGTAGAGTTAATAAGGACCATTACTGCAGTGCTAAAACTAGCAACGTAATATATTCTAGAGGAGGCCTATCCAAGATGCACATAAATTAAAAACGCCCACTTACGCGAACAAAAGCGCGACATTCCGTCACTGAAGACATGCAATGCAAATTAATCAAACTTTCCTCTTTTCAGAAAGTATCCCCCCCACACACACACTTTTCTCTCTCTCTATCTCCCTCTCTCTTTCTCCCCCCACTCAACATGCTGCACAGGCTAGCTCATTAGTGGAGGCTTTGGGAGCGTTTGTAAAGCTACAGGGGACACAAAGAGAGGAAAAGGGCGATCCTTTCTTTTCGCCCTACGTTTTCTTCACTCCTGACAAAGTGAGGCCTTGCTGAATAGCAGAGGCAGTGCATTGCTGAATGAGGCTGGGGTACAGGGGCTCGCTCATGCAGAGAGCTGCCAGCCCCTCTATACCTGCCCCGGAGAAAAGAGAGTCCAGCTGCTGCTGCTGAGCCTTTTTCCACGGACTCAATAGAAACCTCGTGAAAAGAGCTTAGACAGGCTAGCTGAATATGGGAAGAGAGAATGAGAAATGGAAGCCCGGATAGGGAGGGAAAAGGTGGGGAGATGGCGGTGGGGGTTCTAGGAAGAGAGGGTACAGGGCTGCTTCTTAGAAGCATCATTACTTCACCACTGGGCCTGGAACCCCCAGGGTTGAGATGTGACACAGAAGAGGAGTGGCTTGGTTTAATCAATCATAATGGAAATGAGCATGTGTTATAATGAAGCGCTGTGGAGAAGTCCATTATTTGCGCAGTTCAAAGAGAGAAAAAAAAAAGAAAAAAAAGAAAAGAAAAGAAAATCATTCTGAGAACTGCTAAAGCCGACCTGAACTGAATGTCGCAACTCTCCCATCATGCTGACTCAAAAGGAGTAAGGTTGGGAGAGTGCCCCAGCAAGAATATGCAATATTGTCTGCAGCATTCTCAATTGATTTATGGTTTAGCCGAAAGATCCATCTATCCATCCAAAATGTCCATCTCCATTCACCTGTACTGTCCGTCCTTCTAAGCCTGTTCCTCGTGCTCCTAGAACTTCCAGCTCCCAGTGTCCCTGGACCAAGGTGTACTGTGCATGGATAACCTGTTTCCTGTTTCCAGTGGTTTCTCTGATGATTTACAGTAGTGACAATGGTGGCTGCCTGCTCTTCGTTTGCTGTGCTTAACTTGGCTCAGCCCTGTCTCCTCTCTCCCCCCACCTCCCTTTCCTTAGTTCATATACCTGCCAGGCTCTCGTCCTCCTCCCCTTCATCCCTTTCTCCCTTAGCCTGCCCACTGTGCCTACCTGCCCACATCCCCCTCCACCCCCTCAATGCCGGCTGCCTCCTCTGCAGCTGGCATTGAGGCAGGCTCTCCTGCCTGCCTGCCTGCCCCCCAGGTCCCGGCCGCCACTAATAGGATAATGGCTGCCATGTTATATACATTTAAGACCCGCATAGCAGCACTGGAGGCTGTGTGTGTGTGTGTGTGTGTGTGTGTGTGTGTGTGTGTGTGTGTTTGTGAGAAATGCAGTGGGATTTGTGTATACAGTAGCCTAGTAACTTTACTTAATGAAAAATTAAGAAATTCTGTGCTAGACATGGCAGCTACTCCATTTTGCATAGAGGAAGTGTTAAGTGTGTCCCATATTTACCTTTGAAAAGAGCTTTTCCCAAGTGTAGCTGAAGCCACATGCCTCCTTAAAGCTCTGAATTTCTCACAAGTGCGTAAGAGTGTACAGGTTTATTGCAAAACATTCACCATTCAGTCCAAACACCTTTCAGCATCCTCACCATAATAAATGATTGTTATACTGTAAGTTGACTTCACATAGTATAAACTTACTCTACTGAGTGACAAAATGATTTCACTTTTAAGCCTGTAAGATCTTAATTTTATGATATGAAATAATAATATAATGCCTAGTTATGATTTTTAAATTTAAATAGAAAAGGATATAAGACATCATGATACATAATAAAAGTTAAGAAACTATGGAGAAAATCACAAAAGACCATTTTCCTGGGCTTCAGCCAGCTTCCAAAGGCAGTGTGTAAACTAACTAGCAGATGTTTGCTGCTTGTGATGTATGGCAGAGGAGACTGTTCACCACGCTTCTGAGCTTTGAAGCCTGCAGACTCACTTTTGCCTCTACCTCTAGCAAACACCGTGAAAGTGAATCAGCAAAGCCCTGCTGACGCACGCACACACACACACACACACACACACACACACACACACACACACACACACATAAATAAATGGAGGTTTTCCTTTATTATGCTTTATCCCACATCCAAGAGCAGAGTCAAACCAGAAACAGTCAGCATTCTGGATGCAACTGAAACTCCGCTCAGTTTAGTGTCCTCCTTTTCTCTGTTCCTCACACAGTACCGGGTATACTACAATAACACCGGTCATCAGGAAATCACATGAAAATACATGCACACATATAATACCATACAAAAAGATGCGAGGGCTGTTGCTTGTATCACACATGATCTTAAAGACACTGCGTGTGATTGTTGAGAATGAATTGCAGTGTGCAGACCCAGCCTTACGCAAGACTGACAGTGTCTCACATGTGTCTGATATGAATACACGGCATTGTTTTTTCGTGGTGATTTACTAGGTTGCACAATGAATGTGTGACTACACACAACAGATGTCTGGATTTTTTTGAGGGGTGAAACTTTAAATCCTGGTTAATCATACGAGATGTGGACATTAGGGAACAATATTGTACGCATGCATTTCAGTGGGAAATTCCTTCCAACTCGTTCCATTCATGAGCTCATTATTAGCTGAGACGGAACATTAGCTGTGGTCAAATTGCACTGGCTTCTGTCCACCTTGACTCGCCTTCCTGCAGATGAATTTGACCTTCTGAACCCTGGACACGATGAGCCCATTAGTTTTGCTGGGAAGGTGCTTCCGAGTGTCAAGCTTGCTTGATGTTGCTCCCCGTTCTAGTTCTCACACAAACACACACACACACACACACACACACACACACACACACACACACACACACACACACACACACACACACACACATACAAACAAGCCTGTGCAGGATATGTTGTGCTCATTTAGTATGGATCCCAATGAATCCAACCAGGGGTACTCTACCTGTCTCTGCCACTAATTCAGCCTCTAGTGAGAGGCATGCCTCTGTCTAGTGCTCTGGGCCATTACTGTAAATACACAACAGACAAAAAAACAGGACATACTATAAGTATTCTATATGTAGTGCATGCTATTACTGCTGCTACTATTTCAATTCTAATGATACCAACATACAGTAATGTATGTTGCTATCAGTAATATTATATTTTTTTATTTGTAAAACCCTAGAATTCTGAGATTATGTTAATATTTGAGCCCTAAAAGTGTGGATAAGTAAAATGTTGGTAACACAAAATATGGGTTGACTGGACCATTCCATTGTATTATGGTCTTCACCTCACGTTGTCTGTGACCCTGCTCATCTCTGAGTTTGACCCACCCACCACCAAAAAATCAAGTACCTGACATTAAGAACCCAGATGAGTAGCATTTTGCCATTTTGACTTGTGTAAAACCAACATGGCTGACAGCCAGGCTCAGTAAACACAGCATTTGGTCCTTCAGGAGGCCCGGTCTGTGAAATATCAAAACACCCAACGGCAGACCGCCTCTTTTGGACGCTGTGCTTTGCAGAGGGAGAATGCCGTGTGTGTCCGCTGGACAATCTGCGCTTTGACACCTGCAAGAAGCCTCCAAGTCAAACACACTGAGGTTGATTAAGACATGACCATAACAGGACATTTGCAGTGGAAATCAAACTCTTGCTTGGAAGCTTGGCAGTCATTGAAAGGAGAAGATTGATTGTCTTGGATAAAGAACCGTGCAGTCTCAAATTTCCTTTTGGCCTGTTCTGCTTTGGATTCTTAAATCAGCTCACATAAATTAGATTGATGTTTAATTGGTTGTTTATAGAATATAAAGCTGGGTCTGATATGTTGTTGGATGCAATGTAAGCCACATTTAGTCCCAAGGCAAACCTGTATATCAGTATACTTCTGTAATATAGATGCCTGTGATATTGTATTTCTTCTTTTGTGTGAGTGTGTGTGTGTGTGTGTGTATGTGTGCGTGTGTGTGTGTGTGTGTGTGTGTGTGCGTGCGCGCGCGCGCGCGTGTGTGTGTGTGTGTCTTTAATGCATATACAGCAGACGGGTGTAAATGTATTTGGTACAGTAAGAAAATTCCTGACCTATATGCAGGTGTAAATGAAGCATGCACACAATGTACCTTTTTTCTCTCTCTCTTACAGAAGAATGGACAGGACATGTTTAATGGGGAAGATTCGTGATGTTTCTGCCAGCAGTGTATACTACAGTATACAGTGGATAGTGTCTGTGCTTGTAGTGAAGTTTAATTCACTGGCTCATCTGTTATAAACAGTGCAACTTATTATGAACTTGGGAATAGGACTGTTTAGTGCGGAGCTGGTGTGGTGAGAAGGCTCAAATGTAACACGATGCTTCACAATTCTTGACACTTCTGGCAAATTTGAGTCACTCAGAAAGTTGATAATGTCTCTGTATCTGGAAGCGCAATGCAGTTTAGCACAGAACAAAATATTTGATCCGCACCTGGCGTAGGTGACTTACACAACATTCACACCTGCATGCCCTAAACCTGTTTGTGTGTGTGTGTGAGCAGGAATGAGTGCACATATGTGTCTGTACTGAGGTGAGGAAGGCCAGAGGGAGAGACAGTGAAGAGGAATAACACATAAGGCTCCAGGCGACCATTTTCTCCCTCCCTGTGCTTCAGATGAGCTGTAAAGTTGTGATTAGTCTGTCCCGGAGGTTATTCAGGGCCTCCCTCATGTGGTCCAGGGCCATCTTCTATTTTCCCTGCACACAGTTGCTTTCTCAATCACCTAAGAACACACTCCTGCATGTCAGCGGCCTGGTTTCAATCAGCCTGCAAATTATTAAGTCCTTCTTTGGTCCAGAAACACCAGCGTCGTCTTCTCCCACTATCTGCTTTACAGGCCCATGACTCAACACCAGAGGGACTGTTGTGGTTACAAAGAACAACAAAGATGTCCTTTTCTTTGTTCATTAGAGTTTGCCACCATAAGCTTGTTACCCAATGTGTAATCGCAATCAATGTGTTAACAATTATCAGGAGGACATTTTGAAAAAGCGCCTCTAATTTGGTAGGGTTTCAGCCGCATTACACAGTTGGATAACTGCTTAATGTGTGATATTACCGCTTTATTACGTGTAAGATATATTGGGACTCTGAAACGGTGGTGTTCACTCAGAACACTGTTGGCCATTCACACAGCTCAGCTGCCAGGCGATACACAGACAGATGGGAAATAAGCCATCATTACTCTTGCTCATTCATCTTAAACGTCAGCATTTAAACATAATTATCTCTATTGCAGAGCCCATCAAGACGGGACGACGCAGGACATCTGTGTGTGTGTGTGTGTGTGTGTGTGTGTGTTTATGTGCACATGCTGTTGTGCTGGGAGAAGGCTGGAAAAGTGTGATGATGATAATGTTCCATCTATTTTTCTTGGTCTGAAAATGCTGCTTTTTTCGGTTTTAAATGCAACTACACATAGCAGATGTTTTTATGTGTTCTACTATGTTTTCACAGCTTTCAGAAACTCAATTGCTTTTGGTAATTAATGGACAGCTTCATTCAGGTTCACTTACACAGCATGATCCCATCTAGTTAGTGGATTTATCAAGCACTCAAGTGAACAGGACATTAAGTATGTAATCCCTTCTTTTATTCATTTTATGACATTTGGTATGTCAGCATGCATGTAAGGTTAATGTGGCTCAGGAAAGGGAAGTTTGGGGTCCCCTGCTGGAGCTGCTGCCCCCGCGACTCGACTCCGGATAAGCGGTTGAGGATGGAAGGATGGATGGAGCATGCATGCACAGTATCGATCATATGTCCACTCATCTCCACTTGCCTCGCAATTGCAGAGACTAATGATCCCAGTCCCATTGTCAATAGTCTTCAATCATTTTACTGAGGCATTACATCAGGGTTTCGATATCTAACAAAAGAATGACAGATTGCAGCATTATGTTACACACCAAGAAAATCAGTAATACTGTATGTATGTTTACAACAACAATGTATTTTAATAAAGATCCATGTTTTTATTAATACGCTTTAATATTTTGTATTTACAAATATATAATGCACAATGCAATACATCTCTGTAAACCTTTCAACCATGACCATGGGGCATTATTTCAAACGAGCCATACAATTGTTGTGGCTAACAAGCAATCAAGCCTCATTGTGAAGACGTGGAAGGCATGAACATAGCCAACAAATGAGCTGTGCAGTGCTTATAGAAAATGTTTCGTTGGAAACACATCTAGACAAACAATAGACCAAAGGACAGAGGAATCTGTGCAGGAACACGTTCTATGTGGCGACATTCCCACTATAGCCCAGGTTATGATTCTTGCTCACATACTTCAACCTAGCTAGCTGCTAGCTTGCTGCTATAAGCCCCAGGGCCCTTCAGCACAGGTGCAGCTCTGCATTCTCTGTCAACGGCAAGAATAAAACCTTGACACTGTGGCACTTGAACCAAAACAAACACTGATGGTGGCCACAGTTGTTCTTTCTTTCTATTTCAGCCTTTTTTGGGGGGTGCCCAGGACCCACAGAGGTACAAAGCAAACAGGATAGTGTGAAAGTCGACTGGAAAAAGGATAAACATAGGTTGTTGTGACGTGTGTGGTGAGTGAGTGGTGTGAAGGTGGGCATTCCTGACATTGAGCCGCTGGTGTTATTTTTATTTTCTTTTGCCCGGGTGAGATGTTTTGAGAAGCCTCGCCCCTGCCCAGGGCTCACCTGTTGAGCCCCTGACAACCAAATAAATGGATTCCATCGTGCCTCGGTGCGAACTTTGACCTGTGGGCTCTGAGCTGCCCTGCAGATCCCGGGTGTTTGAGGTGCAGTCCTGGTTCAATAACAGCTTTTCCCCCCTCGAGCTGCTGAAGCTCTTAGCTGTTTAACACCTGTGGCCCCATCCGCTGAGCTAAACACATAATGTATGCTGTAGTAGCCTCACACAACAGACATGTGTCATGGCCTGGATGCAGCAACAATTTGTTACAGATTTGTGAACTTGCCTGGGGCTGCATGATTAGCAAATGCCAGTTTATCTTGTCAGCATTATTATGAGAATTTAACACAGATATATGCAGAGACATGTACATGCACATATTTGAAAACATACACACACACACACGCGCGCGCGCGTGCGTGCACACACACAGGCTCCCACATGCACAGATAAAAAAACAGAAGAAAAGCGATTCCCATGTGTTTCACTAATATTATTTCCTGAAGTGTCCAAATTGGAGTTAGATTGTAATTGTATTGCAGTCTGTGTTTATGGTTTTACACCAGAGGGAACCTTTACAGCTCAGGAACAGCCATTTGCAGGTAACATCTGCCTTGTGGCCTTGTGGCGTGACGTATGGCACCAGATTACAACATCTAAACTACGCCTCAAACTGTCTAAACAAAAAGTGTGAACAGAACTGTACTGGCTGATCTTAACGTGTGAGACGGTGATCCTTCACTCGAATGTATACAATGGAGAGGGCTGATCAAAGGCATTATGGGTATACAGATGCATGGCCCAAGGTGGGCCTTGTGTTAACAAACAGGAGACATCTGGCGTGTGTCTGCCTCTTCTTTCCATTCCTCTCCTCTTTGTCTCTTTCACTCCTCTTCTTCAGTCTTCTTTTTGCCTCATGCCTTCTTTTCATTCCTCTTCTATTAGCTGTGCCCTTCACTCCTCTCTCAGGCCCGGATGACCGCAAATCTGCAAGTTCCAATCGGACCTGGTTTACTCATCTACCTCCCCTGAAAGAGAATATTAAGGAACTGAGTGAGCCCAGTCTGGGGCTTCACATGCTTACTGTGTGAAGCACAGATGCCCCACGCACCAAAAAAAAAAAGCCCTTTGAAATTTACGATGGAACTTTAGAGTGCACTATATCTGTGAGCAAGGCATTGATACTGCATGCCTCAAAAAGCACACTACACACACACACACGCACACATACTGTACTGTAGAGTTACACACAAAATATCACAGATACCCTCGTGCATAATCACCCAGACTATATCACACACACACACACTTCTCCATACTTCTCCCCAGCACCCTCCTGACTCGCTGAGGAAGGTGTTCGTTAAAATGTGATATGCAGATTTACAAGCTCTCATGTCCCACTGGTAACTAAAAAAATCCAGAACGGACTCTTAAAGCTGTTTTGCTCATTCTCTGGAGCGCTGAAGAAACACATTTCTCTCCATCCCATCTACACCCACCTGATATTCCATTTGAAATACAAGCCTGCCGACTACAGTAAACACACAGATAAACACATTTACAACGTGTCCTCACACGCAGGTTGACAACTACCAGCCTCAACCATTTGCATTTAGATTTACATCATTTAGCAGACTCTTTAACTCAAAGCAACTTCTAAGTACGTTCGTCAATAGCTGTAAGCTTCAGCTATTGACAAACGTACTTATAAAGCACTTGGTGGTTACAGCCTATAACCACACACAACTGATAGACTCTTGAGGGGATCTGAGTTTATTCACGTTGATAAACGTGGCATGTGGCCCTGTGAGCTAGACCTGCAGCATACCACTGGCAGCACGTCACAGCTCGTATCAAGGTTATGCAGATGCATAGAAATGCTGCAGTCCAAGTGTGTGCTGCCAGAACACAGCAAACAGCACCAGCCACCTGCCTCGGTCTGGGTGGGACGTTGTGTCATGCATTGGCTTGGGTTTAAACGTATGTCAAGGTTTCTGTGTGTGTGTGTGGTTTGGAGAGTTGCATTATAGGACTGATCACGAGGAGAGGAATACTATTAGCTCATCATTTGTACTGGTATGTCCACAGCTGGGCTGACTGGTGCAGGCATGCTCCTATGACTTGTTGCTTCAGATATACACCTCATGTAAGCAGCACTTTAGGTGAGGTTTGTTGAGAACTCTGTGGTGTTGGGAATACCGCCATCATCAATATCAATCTGTGTCCCTATGTTTATGGAGTCCAATCCAATTCAATCCCTACTTAATTTGTTGTTGGTTTTTCTGTCAAATTGGAGGTGGGTTTTGTTTTGTTTTTAACCCTCCCGCTGTCCTAAGGCAATTCAGCAGACTACCAGCAGAGGGAACCAACCGCGGGTGCACCGGGTCATTTTGACCCATTGGACAGCGGGAGGGTTAAGATCACATTCCTTGCACTTTCATGAATTACATTAGAGGATTTATATAATATTCCACATGCCCTTGTAATTACTTTACAAATATTTCAATTTAGGGCTTCAAATTATTGTCCACAGGTGTACACCAAAGTGAATACACTGGAATAATGTCTGCTATTACTGTCTGCCATCTGCTTATGTTGTTAAGCCTGGGGACCACCTTGGTCCATCGTCAGGTTGTAATGGCTAATGATTTGCTATACTTTTATGTGTGAAACAGCACACAAATGTTATAGTCTAAAAAACACAAAATAGAATATATAGGCAAACACAGACAAACAAAATTATGCACAAATATGTAAGCAAGCATGCACGCACTCCCACACACACACACGCACACACACGCATGCACACACGCCCACACACACACACGCACTCCCACACACACACGCACACACACACACACCCACACACGCGCATACACACACACAAGCAAATTTACACCAATCACTTCCTCTAGCACCAGCTTTGACACGACATCAAACCATAACAAAATGCTACTTCTAGAACACAGAGGCACTGGGTGCCAATCTGTGCTGTGAGAATGTGTATTTCGAGAGTGTATCGGTACAGCCACTCAATAAATATTTGATGACAGTGCCACCTCTCCCCAGCACTGAGGCCCAAGCAGATCATCTCCTGACCTTCAGACACCCAGGGCCAGATTAATTATTAAGAGCTGGGCTGTCAGTCAAGTTGGGCCGGCCTGGTCCAGGTGGAATAGAGAGGGAAGGCTATCTGTGATTACATCTTGGCCGGCTGTCAATCACCAGAACACCACCTGCTGATTGGGCACTCCCACGGTGAGGGGAGTTTCTGCCAACTCAGCTAGATGATGTAAATTCGACTTGTTTGGGGTGTAAATTATTGACTGCTGCTGCCTTAGCTCTTCTATAAAGTTGCACAATGGATGCATTATATCTTCTAATCCACAATCCATGGATGGTAGAGCGATACTTGCCCAGGTTATCTTCAGGGAACACCTAAATGCTTCCTGTTTGCGTACAATAGCTTATCTTTTGAAACGCGTTATGTTTGCAGTGCTCTCTGAGGGCCTTCTGCTAGATATGATTTTATCATTTCATATCTAAATGTTCCCAATACTTGATTGTGAGTGATGGCTGCGACGCTTTGCTCCTCCAAGGCACAGCAGACTGCTGAACTGACTGTGACCTGCTAAGCTTTGTTTGGGTGGAGCCCTCCAATTTCAACACTCAGCTGTTAGAAGCGGCAGTGTTTGGCCCATATGGATTAATCTGTGTACTGTGTGTGCGCACTGTGTGTGTGTGTGTGTGCGTGTGTGTGTCAGCGTTTCCTAAGGCCTATGGGCCCCGAGGCTGCTGCAGCCCGATGTAACCTTCTCACATGAAGGTGTCGTATATGATACTTCCTCAGGCCTGGGCCAAACACCACCCGATCCTTGATTCCACACCCCAACCTGATCCTCTCTATCTGCAGTGTTCCTGCTGCTGCAGCCCTGATTTCCCTGTCACTCCCTACCTGTTTACCCATTCCGGCTGTGCCGGGCATTCGCTCGCCAACCCCACCGCATCTCCTTCTATGCCCAGCAACAGATGGGCTCAACTTGCAGCTGATTGGCAATTTTGCTGTTGGCCACGGATGGACCGAACCCTAATGCTGTACTTCCTTGTCAGCAGACATTCATAGTAACATTACTAACAAATATGATAGGATGGCTGGGTTAAAAACAGGTTGTGACAAGTGACATTTAAAGCTACTGTGCCAACTCAAACCTTCCAGTTTATTGTATTTATACAGTGTAATAACTGAATGCTTGTGACACCAGTGTATAGCCAGCTTGTGGGCCTGTAGAGCCTGTGCAATTTATATAGTTCAGCCTATTGTCGTTACTTAACACTGCCTGGCATATGTTTCCCAGGAATGTAATGGAAAATGGAAAGGCTTTTGTGGATGGGCTGTAGGCTGGTTACTGTCATTAAGATACTATCTGTACTATCAGTTTCAAATTGAAGGAGAAGAATAGTTAGTAAAAGTGGGAACTGTGACAGAAGGACAGCTGGAAAGAGGGTGAATAAAGAGCAAATGTTTTAACCGAGAATACTACATATAATATTATTGAACCACTTGGAGAACTTAGTGTGCAATTTTGTATCTTACCCACTAGCATTAGTGCTAGTATTAAACCGCATGCGTTTCATAGTTAATTTATGTGACTCCTATTTCTATGGCATCATATCTTTTATATGAGAGCCTCCATCTGTCTTGTGTCTTTAGCCAACTTCTCTCTGCTGGTGACAGCAGGCTTCAAACACAATAAGCGGGGACAGCGGGGCATTTCATTTTTTAGTGAGCTAAATGCTAGCTACTCCAGCTAATCAGATCTCCCGGGGGGCTGATTGGCTTAATGGCTGTCGTGAGTGACAGGTGACATTGCTGTTTCTCAAAGGCAGATGTGTGTAAGAAGAACCATGGGTTTGATGCAATGCAGCTTGCCTCCAGCTGTCTTAGTGTGATTGGTAAAGACAGGGACAGGGATGTTCTCTGTTTGGACCTGCCAAAGCCCATTAGCCTGCACTGATTCTTTTGGATTGGACTTGAAAACAAGAGGTCTGTTATGACGACACCAAAGAGAGGATGAACCGAGCAGTGGATTTGACCTATTATGCTATTTATGATATGAGTAGTTTGGAGGAAACATTTCATGTTAATATGCCCATGCCCTTCAAAGTGGATGTAAGTAAGGAGTCACTCTATATTAAAATGTAGGAAGTGTACTTAGATTTGAATTGATACTTTGCACGTGCCTCCCAACAAGCACACCATTCACTCTGGTTGTAGGTTTCCATTCAAATTAGTAATATACTGAAAGCCTGGCTGGTGGCAAGTACCTCTATAGGCTAACATCAGTTTTATTGTGCCCAGCAGGTATAAGCCGCTTGCTTATTTCAAACACTGGGACATCTCTGCTATCTCAGCAATGGGCGTCCTGGGAGGCGTTCTGTTCAGGGCTTGGATTCTTATGTGTTTCCTAAGTGAAAAGACAGGCCTCTGAAAGACATACTCCCCCTGTTTAGTGCTATGGCTTTTCCAGGTATTGGACACAGAAAAGCTCTTTCATAGAAGGAAAGATCCTTGTTGTCATCAATTCTGCATGCGTCCTGAATATGCGAAACTGTGCTCATCTGTATTCTAGATCTCTCACAAGTCATATTTCCATTGCTGCTCTATCAGGTAGGATCAAAGTATAACTTTACAATGGCCGCTTTTAGACTGAAGTCTTGAGTGGCACATGACGTTATCTATGATCTCAGCAAAAAATAATCCTCATCAATTTACCTCCGTCAACACTCTTGACTGATAATGTTTCTTAGTGAAACATTATCAGCTGAAATCATAGGTGCTGATTTTGTGATATGTCCGATGACCATTATCCTGTGTGTGTGTGTGTGTGTGTGTGTGTGTAGCTTCATAACTTGTGAGCAATCTGTGCTGATCTAAGTCCGGCAGTAACTCCTCTCTCCTCTTGCTTATCCATTTCACATTTCTCATACGCCCAGTGTCAATTCAATGCGTCCTCCATTCGAAAACCTGACAATTCCATTTCTTCTCAGAAGACTAACTCATCATTATCATGTCCATTGTGAGTGCGTGGCAGTCGCACCTATGGGGTTTCAGGTTCCTCTCTGTGCAGGAAGAAACACTTAAACAATTAAACCTATTAGCTCAGGCCCCCATAGGGACTCCACAGGGAAGGCAGTGACAAATTGCTATTTGAATGGACAGACCCTATTATGAATACTTTTCCTGTGTGTCTGCCGTCTGGCGACAACCTGCAGACACGACTCACCACTCCAATGCATTATAGTTTAATTTCTCTACGCACACAGACTGAAATTACCTTTCAAGACAACATACTGCATTTTCAATTTGATTAATAGAAGTAATGATTAATAGCAGTTTGACCTTTCGTGCATTGATCTCCACTTTGCTCATTTCATCACCCAGCGTATGGCTGCCTCTTGATAAATCAGTCATTTCTTAATTCCACAGGCCCTCTCAGGTCTCTTTCCTATCAAGGTTGTTATGAGAATACCAGAGTTACAGCAGTCAAACACGAGGAACATACTTCATCTTGGATTTCCGTGGGACGTGCTGGGAGAAAAAGCCTAGAGACAGAACAGAGTGTTTGGCGTCCGCAAGGTGAACTTTTCCCCAGTTCCACCTGGCTTGTGGTGGAGCTCTTTCCAGGGCCCCTGGGATCCGGTGCTCACTGGAGTGGACCGTACATATGGGATGTGAGCCTGTGTGTGTGTGTGTGTGTGTGTGTGTGTGTGTGTGTGTGTGTGTGTGTGTGTGTGATGTGTGTGACTGTCTGGGGGTCAGATCAGGACA